>SJYV01053462.1:489266-500921 GCA_006410875.1 Neotragus pygmaeus | reverse complement strand
CATGATATTATTATGTGTCTGTATCAGATTGGGTTAAGCTGCAGCCCAGCTTCAGCTGGTGTTGCAGTCATGAATGCAGCTGGTCTTGAGGGTCAGCTAGCATCTAACCAGAAAGTCAGTGTTCTTCTACTCACTACTCTGTAGTGGCCTGTATAGTAAAAGAATTTAAAAAGGAGTGGATATATGTATATATATATATATATAACATTCAATTTGCTGTACACCTGAAACTAACATAACACTGTAAATCAACTATACTCCAATAAAATTTTTTAAAATGGGAGCCCATGTTCTGAAGGCAACAACTCCATGCACTTCTATTATCCACCACCAATCAATACCAGAAACTTGGGCAATGAAATAAATTTAAAAAATGAGCTTATCTATAAAATTAAGAGTCGGACATGACTGAGCGACTGAACTCAACTGATAAAATTAATGGCTAGTTAAATGGTTTGAATATTAGAAATTTGGCTTTTACTGTCAATGAAGGGTATTTTGTTTTGTGACTGGCCACATTTTTTTAAGATTTCCAAATGATTTCTATAGGCCAAAGGGCAATATGTCTTAATTATATTTTATAAAGGAGATTAAAAGCATACCTATTATGTACAATGCATTTATAAAAGGGATGTGCAAAACAAGATGAAATATGATCTGGAAATGTTAAAAATTATAAAGTGAAAAAGTATTTTCTCAATTCTATCCCTTCATTATCCCCTCTTTTTTTATGAAAGTAAATCTTGCCAAGACATTTTTGATCTACCTCATTGGAAGAACTGATGCCGAGGCTGAAACTCCAATACTTTGGCCACCTCATGCAAAGAGTTGACTCATTGGAAAAGACCCTGATGCTGGCAGGGATTGGGGGTAGGAGGAGAAGGGGATGACAGAGGACGAGATGGCTGGATGGCATCATTGACTTGATGGACTTGAGTTTGAGTGAACTCGGGGAGTTGGTGATGGACAGGGAGACCTGGCATGCTGTGATTCATGCAAAGAGTCGGACACGACTGAACGAGTGAACTGAACTGAACTGAACTGATCCATGCATGAACAGAGAGTATAAGCATCCAGGGAGGCATGTAGTCTATACCTTGTGTATGGACTCAAGGCTTGATTCCAAATTGGTTGTTTACAGCTACTGAAGACTACTAGGAGAAGGCAATTGCACCCCACTCCAGTACTCTTGCCTGGGAAATCTCGTGGAAGGAGGAGCCTGGTGGGCTGCACTCCATGGGGTCGCTAAGAGTCGGACACGACTGAGTGACTTTGCTTTCAGTTTTCACTTTCATGCATTGGAGAAGGAAATGGCAACCCACGCCAGTGTTCTTGCCTGGAGAATCCCAGGGACGGGGGAGCCTGGTGGGCTGCCGTCTATGGGGTCGCACAGAGTCGGACACGAGTGAAGCGACTTAGTAGTAGTAGTAGAGCACTACTAATCCTTGGTCATCTCTAACTTTTTAGTGACTACCTTTTTGTTTGTTGTTTTGTTAAAAAGAACCTAAGAGAGATTGTTTGACCAATTTTGTCTGTATCTATTTGCAACCCATTCTCAAGGGACAAAAAACTGGCAGTGGGCATTTAAAGGAGAGAACTTGGAGGAAAGCACTTTAACTACAGATGAGAATCTGGATTTAAAACCTGTGACTTTGAACCATACCTATATACTTTGACTAAAACCTATGAATTTTGAACCTGTGATTTGAACTATGACTACTAGCCTAGGGCATACACATTTCCTGCAATTAGCAAGAAGGTCTCCAGTACAAGGCAGATCTATCCCAGAGCAGGAAGGCTATGGCATGAGAACAGCACAGATCTAAGTAAGAGTCTCCAACCTTTGGGAGGGATAGGCAGAAGGGTGAACACATGACGATGCATCCTTTCCCATCATGCCTGCTAAAATGTTTGGGTGAAAGTGTGCCAGTTTTTAAAGTGGATATATAGCAATTTTTGTGATTCTAATCTGATGTTATTAAAGTTCAGTAAGTGTCCTTATTTTAGAAATAAGAAAATAATCCACTTAAAAGATAAATCATAATTCTTAGAAATCTCCTTGAATATCTGTAGAGAGATTTAAAGTGCCCTGCAGATATAGTACACCCACATCTTTATTTCCATAAAACAAAATTTCACAGCAGTAACTCAAGCTTTCTTTTTTGCATTTGTGCAGAAATAGATCCGAATGAGACTGTAGGAACATTGTCCTAACTCCCCTCCCTTGCTTTTTTTTCAGAAGGAGAAATTTAGGCCCAGTAGGAGAAAAAGGGCATGTATGCTTTTGGGTCAAAGTTGGGTTCTGACATGGGTGCCCAAATGCTCAGCACTGGGCACTGGGCATCTCTCTCCGCTGCTTCCAGGTATAGGAGCCTCTAGGCAACAGAACAGCATTAAGAGAAGATTTTCTCTATGTTTTGAGTGGCCCTATGTAACACCAGGAAAGTAGAAATAAGAGCAGACTTACTATTAAGTATTATAAGTAACTGAATTCTGGTTTGATCTCTCCTAATAATTGCTGCTTGGCCTTGGATAATTCCTGCAGCATCCCTGGATCTTAGTTTCAGCTGTAAAATTTTGGTGTCAAATGCAGCAATCTTCAAGGTCCTTACTGCTCTTATATTTGATGTCTGTCCTTGGCAGACATCACAGGGGAAGGTGTTGCCAACTGATTAAATATAGAGCTCGGCCAAAGGGTGTCATAGGGCCATGGAATATCTAATTTTTGCACTTGAAGCTAAACATTTCAGTTTCTAAAGAAATTAAACAGCAATGATGGCTATGCCACATACTCCCCCAGCACACGTGAGCATACAATAAAAATAGTATCCAAAAATGATGCAAATAAGTTAACCTGAAACTGAAAAATATATATATATTGCTCTTCCCTTCCCTATATAACAAATGATCCAGCAAAACCTATTTGAAGGTCATTTATTCTAAATTACCTGTCAGTTTTCCCCAGCCTCTTCAAATGTCAACTCCTACTATAGTTAATACTTGGCATCTTACAATCATTTAAGAATAACATTTCAGTCTCGTGGTTTGAGCCCATCATAGAAGTTTAAGTGGTGCTTTTGCCTGTGTAAATGGAGAAAATCTAAAGTCATTTATTTCATCTGTAATTTTAGGTTCTGTGCCCTGTTTTGATTGCTATATATATACCTTCTGCTCTTTTGTCTCCAAGACAAAAATTTAGGTTATTAACAATTTGAAAAAATATTACTAAGTCTTTCTCACATAGTGTGCTGTGCTGGTTCGTTCTACGTGCCCTCTATCTGCCCTTCTGGTCAGCTCTCATCCTTTTTCACTTGCTCTCTTTGGTCCTAGAGGTTGGCTTGTTCAGCCTGCATCAGTGAGGGCTTCCTACTTTCAATTGGGTCTAGTACCCAAGACAGATAAGAGGGAGAGAGGAAAGTGAGACAAGGGTATTAATTCTCATGGCTACTCCCTGAGAGGTTACCTGCCTCTGGCTATGTCCCTTAACCAGGGCAGAACTACCGAACCCTGCATCTCCCTGGTTCTGGTAACCTTTGTCCTGTTGCTTAGATGTGTAGAGAAGAGAGAGAGCCACCAGACTGGGCAGTCAGAAGATCTTAGTTAAATTTTGCCAGAGTTCTTATGAGGTGCAATGGATGGAAGCCTGGAAGAGGAGCAAAGACAGGGAAGAGAAATCTTTGCTGGAATAGAAAAGAAAAGGAGGAAGAGATCGTAGAGGAGAAGTCTAGAGAAAGGGTTTTTGTGTAAAGGCTAGGGATTTGAGAATGTTTATAGCCTGTGGTTGTTCAAGCATAAGTGGACTGGTGGGCCAGAGAGAGTTGCCCAATGGCAACAGAAGCCAATATTATGGCACTGGCTTTTGAGAAAAGGAAAAGCTTTATTGCGAAGTCTACCACCAAGGAGAAAATAAGGAAGTCTCTCAGATTTGTCTCTTGCATTCTAGATCAGGACGACAATTTAAAGGGTTAGGGAAATGTCAAACTGAGAAGCTGATTGGCTAGTCTTGAATCAATCCATTTAAGATACCACACTGCTGGAAGCTAGATTTTCCTTAATGAAGGACCTTTTGATTTATAAAGGTCTGTGGTCTTACTATTTCTTTTCTTTGAGTTCCATAGATGGAAATTCTTGGTTCTGAGGTCATCCTATGCATGCACAGTGTTGTCTCTGTAAAATAATTCAAAGTTTGATTTATCAACAACCTATATATAAGGAGGCAAAACCAGTTTAAGCTTGTCAATGTTTTATGTGCTGTTTCAATAGGCAGAGACTAGATCAAAGGCATGAGTTGGGGGAAAACATTTGACTTGACAAGCTTGGGTTTTTAAGAATGGAAGCTGTGGGGATCATGTTCACAAACACACCTTTAATGATCTGTGTGTATGGGAGTTGATAAAATCATTTCCCAAGAATATCTATGCTTTCTGTGAAATAGGACACTGAAGTCCAGGAATTAGAGGAAGAGATTGCTGGAAAGAGTGAAGTTTAGGACCAGAGGAGGATCAGAGGTGGAGACACTCCTTAGACAAACAAAGAGCAGTCAGAGGTGTCTCAGCGAGGCTACATGAGGTGACTCTCCCTGTCTGCAGAAGAAAGCACTGCTCTTAACAGCACAGGGGTGGAGAAGTTTCCCTGGGATTGTCCAGCTTTGTGGGTGGTACCTGGTGTTTGCAGGGAAAGCATATGAAGCTGAGGGTGCTGACAAGAGAATGACAGTGGATTCTAGACCTAGTGATGAAGGAAAATGAGATCAGTAGAGAGTTGACAGTGATGAAATAAAATTCATGCTTTAAGACCAGACAAGAAATTTCAGAGGTTTTTTTTTTTTTCTCTCTCCTTTTTTTGCTCTTTGGACCTCTTCCCTTTCTTCTGGCATGCACTGGGCATCTGCATTATGCATTAACCAGACCTCTCCAATAGCAGACAGGCCTGCTCTTCTGGCTCCAGCAATATAATGGCTTAGAGGACACCATTCCTTTCTCAGTTCTGTTTGAGGTCATGATGACAAACCACTAGCCCTGTATGTGCAAATGTCTTTGGCGAACCATAAGTACAATGCTGATAAATAATTTCCTTTAAAGATAGAAAATGGTATGTATGGAACTGACTGGGTCAGACCACCTGGAGAGATGCTGGGCTGAACCTAGTGAAAGTTCTTAGCTTAAATACTTTGGCATCATGGGACAAACGGGTCATGAAATGTCTCCCACACCCTGGTTGAAGTCAAGACCGAAAGGGAAGGGTTTGTGAAGTAAAGAACGTTGCCCACCATCCAGTTTCTCCAGGGCTTGATGTCATTGACCTACAATAAATACTTTCTGAAAGGAATTCAGGGTGAAGATCAGGATGACGCAGACACTTTGTGCTCTGGGAAAATTGGCAGAGCAGGCCCCCAGGTGGTTAGCTATTTCCAGGAGAAAATTTTATGAGCCCAGTTTATTGTATCTTCCCCTAAGTAGAAAAGTACTAAAACCATTAACTACAATATATGTTTCTTGAAAATAGAAGTACCATTCTGCCAAGATGTGTACTTGATTGCACATACCCCTCTGCCAAAATCATGTCTGTGCTGCCCCCTCACCTTACTTCTTTAGAATAGTCCTCACAGCTTTAATCGTCAGGTTGGTACAAATAAAAATTTCCATTCTTTCTTAGAATGACCATTGATTAACTTTTTGTCAAGAATAACTTCCGAAAAGTCGGGGGAAAAGTCTCATAGGGGCTTCTCGAGCGTTACATGTGATAACATACAAAACGTTGGTGGACACTGTGCAGGCTGGGTCTGTAAGTTTACTTAAAAGCTACCCAGTTAGCCTGCTGTAGGGTGCTGGCAGAAGTGACAAGACTCTTAAGTCAAAAACAGAGAGCTTTATTCCTCACTGTAGCCAGAACTTTCCGTTCATTTGGATTGGTTCTCTGTGTTCTCCAAGTCCCACGGGGGCAACACGAGGCCTGTGAGAGACACTTGCACACACAATGGGTTAAGCTGCAGGATTACCGCTAAGTTAAGTTTGGGGATTTACCACTTTCTTATAAGCAGAAGCAAACTTGCTCTTGGTCCAGGGGGAGTAACTACCTCAGAACTCAAGGTTATGTGCTACAAACACAGCTCTGAGGAATGGCTTGGCTAATGAGTGGTCAGAGCCTTGCATTCTCCGCACACTCAGCAAACATGCAGGGATGCTCAGAACACATGGCAGATTGATTGCTTCTTCCATTAAACATCGTGTCTGGCTGGTGGCTCAGATGGTAAAGAATCTGCATGCAATGCAGGAGACCTGGGTTCGAACCCTGGGTCGGGAAGATCCCCTGGAAAGGGAATGGCTACCCACTCCAGTAGTCTTACCCTGAGAATGCCAAGGACAGGGTAGTCTGGTGGGCTACAGTTTGTGAGGTAGCAAAGAGTTGGACACAGTTGAGCAGCTAACACTTTCACTGGATGATAGCAGGTTTTTAACAATATTAGCCATAATGGATGACCATGTTGTTATTCATGATTAAGTTGAACCCTGTTTAAAATTCCAGGGAGATAAATGGAGGAGCCAAAGATCTATAGTCTTGGGTATATGTATTTCACTCTAGGGACTTGATATTAAACTCCAGCAGAATGAAAACTCTGGTGTGTTTGACTTATTTGTAGAAGAAATGCAAAGAAAATAAGAACTATAAGTTTGTGAATAAATTTGTTATAGAAAATTCTGCTTAATACTATGTGAGTATGAAATGTGAAAGAACCGCATGATGAAACGGCTAAAGTAAATCATAATGTAATCACATTTCTGAAAACACAGTGGATAAGTGTGAGGTGCAGAGAAAGAACTCTGCACAAAATATGGCTAAGTTAATCTTCATATACCCTTTACTTAAAAATTCAAAAGGAGACAACTAGATATATAAAACATGAAAATAATTTTCCAGAATTGTTCCCAAGTCAAGGGAATGGACTCAATGATCTCCCTAGACAGCTAAGATTTTTTTAAAAATGATCTATGACCTAATTTGAACATTATATAAAAAGCACACACTTCTAAACCCAACCATCAGCTCATTTTCCTTGGATTCCCTCTCCAGCTAAACTAGAATAGGGATCCTCTCCATTCTGTTCTTAGGAATTAGCCTAGCCTGCACTTGTCCCCTTACTCTCTGATGTCAAATTCTTAATGAGATTGACAAGGCGTTCCCAGTCAGAGAGAAGGAGTGTCCTTGTAACTGAATGTTCAACGAAACCATTATCCTCTGTGTGCTCTGATATTAATCTTAATTGAGGGGCTATTTTCTCAGGCTCTCTGGATGAGAACATGGGTTCTGGAGGATCCTGGAACTGCTTTTGTTAACACCATAAGATTGTCCCTCCCCAAGCCTCTCTCATCCCAAGCAAATATTCACTCTCTTATGTCCTTATGCAATCTATAGTCCCTAATCTAAAGTTACTCAGGTTTTTATTTCTAACTACAACTGTAAAATCTTTTTACAAAACAAAACTAAGCACAAAGATGATACAGAATCGAGCCTCGCTCTCCCCCAAACAAGTCAAATTGTGGCACAACTGTCCTCTAAAATGCATCATTCTGTTCACACAGCTCTTTGTCCAAATGTCTCTATTTCAAATGAGCCAGTTGGAGCCACCTTCTGAATCTGGTTTGTGAAGGATTTGGGATAGCTGACTTAAACTTCAAATGGATTTGCAAGCTCAGCCAGAGCACTGATTGTTGGTGTGGTTTAATATCGTAAGCCTTAGGGCTACATGTACAGTTTTACCAGGTTCATCTTTAGGCAGATTCCAGGTTCCCGGGAGTTCAAAGATCAAATGCAGCATCTCCCCTTCTACATTATTATGAGGCTGAAGGGTAAAGAAGAGCGAGTGATCCCAACTATATCAACATAAAAGCTTCCACCTGGTGCAATGGTATGACTTTCTAATCTTTCACATACATACTATAAAAGAGGTTTATTTTTAGGAAGTTTCTGCCTACTACTAACTTTATGTAAATGTCATTTGTTTACGTGGGGCTTTTTAAAATTTGTAAACCTCCCCAGTCATTTCCTCCAAGGATCCAGATTGGAAGAACACTTTTAACATGAAGTTAAAATAAACCCATTAGATTATTTAGGAAAATTACTAAAAGTGAAACAAAAGGAGGAGGTTCCTCCCAGCCCTCCAGTTTTTTTTGAATGTGTACTTCATATAGTGAAGATAAAGTATCTTCAGTTTATGTCTTGTCTTGGCTTCCCTGGTGGCTCAGGCAGTAAAGCATCTGCCTACAATACGGGAGGCCTGGATTCGATCCCTAGGTTGGGAAGACCCCCTCCAGAAGGAAATAGCAACCCACTGCAGTACTCTTGCCTGGAAAATCCCATGGAGAGGAGAGCCTGGTAGGCTACAGTCCACAGGGTCACAAAGAGTCTTATCTTAGAGCTTAACAGATCAGGATGAACTAATTCTAGATTGCAGCCCAAAATCAATGATACACAGATCTCTAAAATAAAACTTGATGAGAAAGGAAATTCTAAGAGTGAAGACTATCTTCCAATCAATTAATCTCATCTCTCTCTTTCATATTCTTAAATTCTGTAAGACATGGATATTTCAAGTCATGGTGAGCTCTGCAAGGAGCCATGGAATCTCTGCTCCAGCATGGAGCCAGATGAGTGTACTAGGGAAGATAATACATCTGATGATTAGCAGAGACACCTGGTCACCTTAAGTCCTACCCCCACCCCACCATTCCAGGTGTGAAATTGCTTTTTCAAAAATCCTTTGAGACATGAACTCCAGAGTTGATTGGTGCAAGCAAATGTGATATATATAAAAATTCAAAAGTATCAGTTCTTCAATGCTCAGCCCTCTTTATGGTCCAACTCTCACATCTGTACGTAACTACTGGAAAAACTATAGCTCTCACTATACAGACCTTTGTTGTCAAAGTGATGTTTCCGCTTTGCATTATGCTAGCTATCCAGACTTTTCATAGCTTTCTAAGGAGCACGTGTCTTTTAATTTCATGGCGGCAGTCCCCATTCACAGTGATTTTGGAGCCCAAGAAAATAAAATCTGTCACTAAACAGACCTGCTAAATTATCAATGACTGCTGTGTATCTCACTGAAACCAAAATATTATCTTTCAAGATGTCCCACATGGAAGACATTACTCTAGGATCTTTCATTTTTCAGAGGATGCAAATAGGAGCATTGCCCTTGCACAAAAATCACTTAAATCATTTTGCTCAATGGGAATATTTAAAGTATTCTGCATGAATCCTGGTGCCTGTCTTCTTCTATTTTAAATGGCTGCTGCTGTGGGATTATGTTCTCTCTTCTTGACATGCCAAATATAACTCTGCAAGTGATGGAGAATGCTGTCCTGTGCAGGCAACTTCATGACTCTTTTGGCAATTTAAATGTAGGCATTTTAAAGCCCAAAAGCTACATTATTTTCATCCTAACTCAGGGTGTAGCTTAGTGGCCAGAATTGTGAAGCATGTGCCATCGATCAGGTGGATTTGGGGCTATCACTTCAAACATGGAATAGATTTATGAATTTAGTATCCTTAGAGTAAAATATATATATATATATATTATATATATACAATAAAATATTAGCCATAAAATAATATAATATTGTCATTTGTAGCAACACTGATGGACTCAGAGAATATCATGCTAAGTGAAGTAAGGCAGACAGACAAATATTACATAATATCACTTATATGTGGAATCAAAAAAATTATACAGATAAATTAATCTACAAAATAGAAACAGACTCACAGATTGTTGAAAACAGTTTGAAACAAACTTATGGGTACCAAAGAGGGAAGGTGGGGAGGATAAAGAAAGAGGGGAGGATAAATTCAGAGTATGGTGTTAACAGATACAAGTTACTATAAATAAAATATATAGGCTGATAGCTCAATTGGTAAGGAGAAGGCAATGACACCCCACTCCAGTACTCTTGCCTGGAAACTCCCATGGACGGAGGAGCCTGGTAGGCTGCAGTCCATTGGGTCGCTGAGTCACACACGACTGAGCGACTTCACTTTCACTTTTCACTTTCATGCATTGGAGAAGGAAATGGCAACCCACTCCAGTGTTCTTGCCTGGAGAATCCCAGGGATGACGGAGCCCAGTGGGCTGCCGTCTATGGGGTCACGCAGAGTCGGACACGACTGAAGAGACTTAGCAGCAGCAGCAGCAGCTCAGTTGGTAAAGAATCCACCTGCAATGCAGGAGACCCCGGTTTGCTTCCTAGGTTGGGAAGATATGCTAGAGAAGGGATAGGCTACCCACTCCAATATTCTTGGGCTTCCCTTGTGGCTCAGCTGGTAAAGAATCCACCTGCAACGTGGGAGACCTGAGTTCAATCCCTGGGTTGGGAAGATCCCCTGGAGAAGAGAATGGCTACCCATTCCAGTATTCTGGCCTGGAGAATTCCATGGACTCTATAATCCATGGGGTCGCAAAGAGTCGGACATGACTAAGCAATTTTCATTTCACAAGGATTTATTAAAATTACAAAGTGTGTTGGCATAGATCTTTCTGAACTCAGAACCCTGAACTGATGATATGGTATTTTTCATTTGTNTTGGGAAGATCCCCTGGAGAAGAGAATGGCTACCCATTCCAGTATTCTGGCCTGGAGAATTCCATGGACTCTATAATCCATGGGGTCGCAAAGAGTCGGACATGACTAAGCAATTTTCATTTCACAAGGATTTATTATATAACAGGGATCTATATTCAATATCTTACAGTAACCTATAATGGAAAAGGATCTGAAATATATATAATTGAATCACTTGCTGTATACCTGAAACTAACACAACATTGTAAATCAACTATGAAAGTGAAAGTGTTAGTTGCCCAGTCATGTGACCTCAAGGACTGTAGCCTGCCAGGTCTCTCTCTCCGTGGAATTCTCCAGGGAAGAATATTGGAGTGGATTGCCTTTCCCCTCTCCAGGGGATCTTCTCAGCCCAGGGATCGAACCTGGGTCTCCTGCATTGCAGGCAGATTCTTTACCGTCTGAGTCACCAAATCAATTATACTTGAATTTTTTAAAAAATGAGTTGACAACACACAAAGAATTGTATTTTTGTTAATGACCACATTTAGTAAAACAGCTGGCATACCAGTATCGCAGGAACAAACACATTTTCCTTTTGCTGTCAGTTCAGTCACACAGTCACGTCCGACTCTTTATGATCCCATAGACTGCAGCACACCATACCTCCCTGTCCATCACCAACTCCCAGAGGTTACTCAAACTCAAGTCCGTAGAGTCAGTGATGCCATCCAGCCATCTCATCCTCTGTCGTCCCCTTCTCCTCTTGCCTTCAACCTTTCCCAGCATCAGGGTCTTTTCCAATGAGTCAGTTCTTCGCATGAGGTGGCCAAAGTATTGGAGTTTCAACTTCAGCATCAGTCCTTCTAAAGGAAATCAGTCCTGAATATTCATTAGGATAGACTGGTTGGATCTCCTTGCTGTCCAAGGGACTCTCAAGAGTCTTCTCCAACACCACAGTTCAAAAGCATCAATTCTTTGGCGCTCAGCTTTCTTCATAGTCCATCTCTCACATCCATTCATGACTACTGGAAAAAACATAGCCTTGACTAGATGGACCTTTGTTGGCAAAGTGATGTCTCTGCTTTTCAATATG
>SJYV01053462.1:441890-487927 GCA_006410875.1 Neotragus pygmaeus | reverse complement strand
GGAAAAAACATAGCCTTGACTAGATGGACCTTTGTTGGCAAAGTGATGTCTCTGCTTTTCAATATGTTGTCTAGGTTAGTCATAACTTTTCTTCCAAGGAGCAAGTGTCTTCTAATTTCATGGCTGCAGTCACCATCTGCAGTGATTTTGGAGCCCCCCAAAAATAAAGTCTGACACTGTTTCCACTGTTTCCCCATCTATTTCCCATGAAGTGAAGGGACCAGATGCCATGATCTTCCTTTTCTGAATGTTGAGTTTTAAGCCAACTTTTTCACTCTCCTTTTTCACTTTCATCAAAAGGCTATTTAGTTCCTCTTCACTTTCTGCCATAAGGGTGGTGTTATCTGCATATCTGAGGTTATTGATATTTCTCCTGGCAGTCTTGATTCCAGTTTGTGATTAATCCAGCCCAGCGTTTCTCATGATGTACTCTGTATATAAATTAAATAAGCAGGGTGACAATATATAGTCTTGACGTACTCCTTTCCCAATTTGGAACCAGTCTGTTGTTCCGTGACCAGTTCTAACTGTTGCTTGCTGACCTGCATAGATTTTGTTGTAGCAGAAAGCTGAACCACCTCTGGTTTAGAGGTGGCAGCCTTTGTAGGAAGTGTAGATAGAAGAAAACATCAGATCCTCATTAGGTGGTCCTTGCTCTTATTCGTCTTTTCCCTTTTCCACAGGGAATCTAAGTTCCAGCTCAATCATTAGCATTGTCTTCTTCCTGGATGGGAGCATCCTCACATCTCATGTGACTCCAGTGTCCAGGCACTAGATGCTTCTGTGTTAAATGAAAAAAATTAATCTGAACAGCTTATCTGGAAGAAGGTCCATTGTGAAATCCAGCCAAAAATCCAAAACAAGTAGGAATGATATCTGTCAGTGAACGAATTATGTTATCTGAAATGAAGCAAATCCAGAAGAGAGGGATCTGGAAGGTTGTGAATGTGTATTCTGGTTCCTAAAAAGCTACATTACTGTGGGTATAACCAAAGCTGGGTGGTGTTACACAAGAATTGTCATGTAACACAGGTGTCACACAGGGATGGGGGTGAGGTGGATGATGCTGGGGAGTGACTTGGGGGCTCAGAATCCATTTTTTGCCTAGATTCAAATCTGGGAGTTAGACTTTCAGCATAAAGCAGAGAATAAAAACAACCCTGTCATGGCCACAAACAGAATGCCAAATGCCAAATGTGAGAAAAACCCAGCAACAACTTGCTTAGGTAACAAGGTGGGCAGAGCACTGAGACAGATGGGGATGGAGAGAGGAAATGCACAGCATCAGATAAGCTGTTACTTTGGCAATTAGGGGCAAATAGTTTGCTAACCATATTGGAAGGAAGCAAAGTCTTCTTATAATAGCAAAATAGACACACAAAATTGAGTTAAATGTGTGTAATTCTGATATTCACGCATCGTGCTGAGCAGAGTACTAAGTGCTTTGTCACATTTTAATTAAAAAAAAAACCAAACAAACAGAAAAGTCATATTATGAGGAAAGCACAGATAAGAAAACTGAGGTTTACCAAGGTCTTGTATTTCCAAAATTACCCTGTTAGGAAGTGGTAAAACCAAGACATAAATCCTGGCCTCTCATTCCAAACACACCCTCTAACCACACAATTAAACCTAATCCTCTGCAGTGTGTGAGCTGTGATCACTGGTGCCCACGTGAAACCATCACAACATTGCTAGTCAACTATGAAAGTGAAAGTGCTGGTCTCTCAGTCCCGTCCAACTCTTTGTGACCTCTATGGGGCTGTAGCCCACCAGGCTCCTCTGTCCATGGAATTCTCCAGGAAAGAATGTTGGAGTGTGTTGCCATGCCCTCCTCCAGGAGATCTTCCCTACCCAGGTATCCAAACTGGTCTCCTGCATTGCAGGCAGATTCTTTCCCATCTGAGCCACCAGGGAGGCCCAAATCAACCATACTCCAATATAAAATAAAAAGTTAAAGAGCAAATTAAATGTGTCAGTTTTGGAAACCAGAGCCTTGGGAACAGGATATGACTAGGATCAGCTACAACATTTATGGGACTCTGTGCAAAGTGAAAATGCAAGGTCCCTTTTCCAAAAATTACCAACAATAGTGAGAGAGGCAGCAGAGCATTATACAAAGTGTGAGCCCTCCTAGCTGGGGCCCTGTATGACTATTCAGGTCACATGCTCATGAAGCTGTACTTGGATTTGCGATTAGAAAATGGAACTGAGACCCAAGAACACGAACTAGACAAGAGAAGAGGAATCCAGTGCATCCATAAGAGAGAACATTAGCCTCCCTTTTTCCAGCCTCTTTCATCAGCTGAAAGTGGAAACGTATATAGAAGTACTTTTCATTGTATTTGTAGTTTGCGACATATAGATTATACAGTAAAATAAATGTAGAATGCAATTTCTCTCCTTGTTTCATAAAGTTCTCAAGTTACACAACTATTCCAGCGTTGTTCTCTGGACTAAGTCCTTCCTGACCATGGCTGGCAAGATTTTGGTGACCCAGGTGTGTGACACTAGGTAAGCTGTCCTGCCCCACCCCCACCCCTCGCCAGTCCTCTCCCACAGGTGTGGCTTT
Organism: Neotragus pygmaeus; assembly: GCA_006410875.1. NCBI lineage: Eukaryota > Metazoa > Chordata > Mammalia > Artiodactyla > Bovidae > Neotragus > Neotragus pygmaeus. The sequence continues at coordinate 485,355 of SJYV01053462.1, read as the reverse complement.
TGTCAGCCATGTGGTGTGATTTCAGTCCCAGAAGATGCCACATGTACTACATACAATTTATGGGTAAGCCCCTGCAGCCTCAGACACCCTCAGATTGTGCAGAAGGGACTGAAGGACAGAAGTGAGGCAGTCTCACACCTAATGCACTTTCATGAACGCAGGGCTCCCTGGGCAGAACCACGAGGCTGTCAAACGGGTGCAAATCGCTTCTGTCTGCAGCTCCTCTCACCTGCCAGCCATCCATTTCTCCTCAGTGTGCAGCCTCCTCAGGGGGCCCTTTAGTCCCACTATTTCTTTACCTCCTTCAGATTGGCTCAGACCTGCCTCTTCCCTTCTCTCAATAGGTCGCAGCTCACTTCCCTTTTACTCTCAGGGCTGTCCTGTGTGATTGGCCAGGAGGAAGTTAATCTCCTGCCCTCATTTGTGCTAAGACTAATGGTTAACACTAATTTGATGGATTGCTTTCACCTTTCAATTCCTTAGCTCAAGGATGAGTGATGAGGGTCCATTAGGTACCCAGGCCGAAGCTTTGCAAGTAATATCTTCAACAGAGGGGCTACTCTTGCTGCCTTTGACTGGCATTGACAATAGCGTACTTATTTCATGGACAGGAAAGTCTTGCTCTGTGAGAGGCAAATGAAAAATACAACAGGCAATAAATATCTGTTCACTGTTAAAGGAAAACTTCAGTGATACCTGGTTTGCCTACCAAATGTTGAAGGTAAAAAGAAAGACAATTAATGTTGAAGATGAAGTGAAACTGACACGTATCCAGTGCAAGAGAATAAACTGGTACACATGTTCTGGAAAGAAGTTTGGCAGTTTGGTGGTCATGATTAAACTATACAACTACATATATGTACACACATTATATAAACAAATGTTGTGTATATGTATGCGTGTGACCATGCTCAGGCACTTCAGTCGCATCCAACTCTTTGTGACCTTTGGACTGTAGCCTGCTAAGTTCCTCTGTCCATGGGATTCTCCAGGCAAGAATACTGGAGTGGGTTGCCATTACCGTCCTTCAGGGGAACTTTCGGACCCAGGGATCGAATCTGTGTCTCCTGAATCTCCTGCATTGCAGGCAGATTCTTTACCCACTGGGCCACCTAGGAAGTCCATGTGTATATATATGTATGTATGTATATGTGTATATATATAATGTCTACACACATACATGTATATGTATATATGCATACACACATGTATATATACATACATAAAAATACCTGAAGGACTTAGATGCCAGCCAACAGTGCCCTGTGGAGTCTGACCCTGTCTGCCTCTCCAGTCTCACGTCCCCTCTCTCCTTCCAACTCTGAGTCTATCCACACTGGCTTCTCTCAGCTCCCCAACACACCTCAGGTTCCCTGCTGCATGTTATTCTTTCTGCCTGGGTGGTTCTTCATCTACGTTTTCACCAATCATTTCTTGCTCATCCTACAGACCTCAGTTTAAGAGTCACCTCCCCAGGAAGCCTTCTCAGACCACCACTCCTCTCCCTGGCCCCCCTAAGACTGGACAGACTCCCTTATACTCTACTTTTAGGGACTAGATTGCGTTCTTTGTGCTGCTTAGCCTAGTAAGTCTTGATCCTCTCCTTTTTTTCAGGGTTATATTGTTCCTCTGTCTCCCCTAGTCAACTGTAAGCTCAAAGAGAGCAGGTTTGTGTTCACCTTTCCATTCTTGGTGCTTAGAGAAGGAACTTGTATTTAGGAGGGGCTCAAGAAATACTTGTATGGCAAAACCAATACAGTATTGTAAAGTAGAATAAAGTAAATATTAAAAAAATTAAAAAAAAAGAAAAAGAAATATTTGTGGATTAAATAAACAAATGAGATTAAAATCCACTTTAATTTTCTCCTTTGTGCTTTCTTGAATTTTTCAAATTTCGACAATCATGGGATACTTCTATAATAAAAAGGCAATCATTTTTAAAAAGCTTTTCCTTTCCTTTGAAGCTGCAGCTGTTCTCTGCAGAGCCTGCTGCCTTTGGCGCTGATTCCTCTGACTACTACTGTTCTAGGCTAGCCTGAGCTGTGGAACAGGATTATGCTGCATTGTCTGAAATTCTTCCCCAGCTGGAGACAGTCTTCCCTGCCCAGTGCCTCTGAGTTATTGGCCACAAAGCAGAGGCTTTGGACTCCTGCTGTTATATCTTCCCTGTCCTCAGAGGTGCAGCCTGGTTACTTCCATGACTCAGCAGATGACTCTTGGACAAAACTGTATGCGAAGTGTGTCTTGCCAGCTAATGATGAGACAGTGGTGTCTGACCGAGTGCAAGCTCTACTCTAGTGACTGAGGATATGTCTCTTGGCATGAAACCATCACACATCACTCCACTCCACTCCCCTTTATTAAAAAAAAAAAAAAAAGCTAAAGTTATTATGACTTTTCCTGTTGAGTCAAACTTTATCTTTTCTAGGGAATTAATATGAGAGAGTTAATGGTTTCAGTTTGAAACTCAACTTCCTACTTTCTTCCTACAAGCTGACAGCATAAATGCAATAATGGTTGTAGCTTAGTAAGAGTAATTTCTCCATATGGCATTTCAGGTGGCATTTGAGATATTTTTAATACTTCTGGCAGGCAAGTTAAAAAAAAATCTTTCCAGCCTGTTAATATTTTACCAGCCTCCACACATGCTCACCTATACATGGCAACATTCCAAGGATTATTTGTCATTTCAAATCCTTTTTGGAAAGAGTTGGAGAATAAATAAACACGGATAATGCATCAGAAGGGATGGAGCCCCCTCAGTCTAAACAGCCATGATTCTAGTGGTCTGAATGGGGGTATAAATATTATATCACTGTTATTTAAATTCTGGCTTTTCCATGGCTGATTGATGTTTTCTCAGACTGTGAACCCACATTAAGAGACAAAGTTGCAGCACAAAGCCTTCTTTTTCTGTGTCTGAGATCCCTGGATGTGCTACAGAGATTGGCATCTTAGCACCATGGAGTATTTTCAGGAAATTTGGGGGTGATGAGCAGTTATCAATTGACAGAATAGCATCTGTATTAGGATGAATGTGGCAGCAGGCAAGATGCATTTATCCGGTGTTGAGATGAAAAGCTGATTACACAGCCGAGGGCAAATGAGGTGGAAACATCTTGGAGATTAGGTTTGCTCCCTGTGTCCTACATTTCAGAGGGATGTGATCATTGGTTTACTGTTTCCCATCGACAGCTTTTCTCGGGGTTGAAATAAACAGAAAATCTATCCTGGAGAATGTGGCACATAGAAATTCAGCTCAGTCGAGACAAAGAGCAACACTAAAATCAATGGTCCTATGGTTGGCATTCTCAGATAATTGTGTCACCCCTTGTCTGGGACGGGGGAGGGCACTGAGATCCAGACTGATTAGGGTGGTTTGGGCCACACTGTGTACTGAAAGTGTAAACCCTTTCTAGAATGACGTGATGCTGCTGTATCCTGTCAGAGCACCGTCCTGTGGAAGGGCAAATCCAATCCCCTGGGCATGCTCACGGGGGGCTCTTCCTATCCGTGTTCCCGTCACATTTCCCAGAATGCACTTGTAGTGTCTACGTTCACTCCAGCTGGTCCCCCCTTGGCATCCACACAGGAGATCCACAGATGCCTGTTCGCTGACATCAGTTCTTCAGTACAAGACACTCCTTGCTTCTGCCTGGTCACATAATGGGAAGGTGAGATGTGGGACTCCCGAGCCACAGATGATGCCACCTGTCACCTCTTATCTTTTTGTTCCCTGTCTGGAGTGGCATCCCTCTGAAGGGGAGCCACCAAAATGTCTGTGTCCTTTCCTCTGCGCCTGGCTTCTCTGCTTCTTTTTCAAATACTACTGACTTTTCTTTGACACTGAAGTCACCTACCTCAAGGAAAGAGAGAGATGCAATTAAACATAGTGGATCACTTATTTTATGCAAGGCATTATGGTGATAAAGGATTTCCCTGGTAGCTCAGACAGTAAAGAGCCTGCCTGCAATGCAGGAGACTTGGGTTTGATCCCTGGGTCAGGAAGGTCTCCTGGAGAAGGAATGGCTACCCACTCTAATATTTCTGCCTGGAAAATTCCATGGACAGAGAAGTCTGGCAGGCTACAGTTTATGGGGCCACAAAGAGTTGGAAATGACTGAGCGACTAACACATGGGGATAAAGAGGAAACCACTGCCAATCCTCTCCCTCAAGTTTCTTTGAGCCCAAAGAAAGGAACAAATATTAATATGTCTGCAGCCCTTTATGAGGGACAAGGGGATAAGAGAAGTGCAAACAACGTGCTACAAAAGCATAGAGCTGGACATGAACTCTGACAGGGAAGGAAGGAAGGCTTCAGGGAGGAAGTGGCTTGTAAGCTGAAGCACAATGGAGAACAGAATTGCTTATTCATTCTCTGAATGGAGGCACCTAGTGGTTGACCTGACATCCGTGGGTTTCATTGACATAGCAGGTCACAATAAGACTGAGAAGCATCAGGTATAGGGAGGATCGATCTGAAGATCCATCCATCTTTCTTGTAAGAAAGGGATGGTTTAATCTTTTGAGAGAGGTTAATGATCAGGGAGCACTAGTAATGTTTCTTGCTGTTACAGGTTATGGTGGAAGCATAATTGAACAGGTACATTGCAGATGTTCCCTTCCTCAGGCCAAGGTCAGGAGTAGTCATATTTGGGCATTAAGCTGCTTGAGTTATTAAACACTCTTTACACAAACAGTACTTGAATGCATAGGAATCACCTGGGATGTTTTATGACACTGTAGCTTCCAATTCAGTAGGTCTGGGGTGGCTCCGAGATTCTGCATTTCCAATAAACTTCGAGGGGAGGCTGACCTGATGACACATTGATTGGAGTGAATGTCATTATCTCATTTCACTAGAAGTGAACTAGGAAGTAATAAAGAGAGTTTTGGAACAGATGGGGAGTTAGATGAAAACCTTCCACTAAGGGCTTTAAAAAAAAGACATGTAAACATTACTTGAAGCCCAAATAGGCAGGAACAATCTTTTGTATTTTCTTGCTTCCCTTTAGAAAGTGGAGTACTTTGATAAACTGACCAAATTCAGTATTTTAAAATACATACCTCATATTTCAGAGAGGGGTGCATTTCTATGGAGCTTATTAGAGATAGCTTCTTCCCTTAGGGAGGCAGAATGGTGTATTGTAAAATATGGGCCTCTGGGTATGAAGGATTTGGAATGAAGACTTTCTGAATTGTGTAACCTCATTCTCTCTGATCTCACTTTCTTTGGAATGAGGATAATACCTTGCTAGGTGGCTGTGAAGACTGGCAATGATGTTTACAAAGTGATCTCTTCAAGCCTAATCCAGACTGTGTCCTTAACTCAGTTGTGCTTCATTGAGGTCATGAAATTGGTTTTACTGAAATGGACATTTTCAGAGTCTAGTACAGCCACTAGAATTTATTCAGTTCAGTTGCTCAGTCGTGTCCAACTCTTTGCAACTCCATGAACTGCGGCATGCCAGGCCTCCCTGTCCATCACCAACACCGGCAGTCCACCCAAACCCATGTCCGTTGAGTCGGTGATGCCATCCAACCATCTCGGCCTCTGTCGTTCCCTTCTCCTCTTGCCCTCATTCCTTCCCAGCATCAGGGTCTTTTCAAATGAGTCAGCTCTTCACATCAGGTGGCCAAAGTATTGGAGTTTCAGCTTCAACATCAGTCCTTCCAATGAACACCCAGGACTGATCTCCTTTAGGATGGACTGGTTGGATCTCCTAGTAATTGCTTATTAAATGAGGAGCACATACAACCCTAAATGTCTATACTTATTAACCTGTTAATTAGTGTGCACCTTTCTATTATCTACAACCTTTAACTTATTTATATTTTGTCTTTATAAATGGAGTATTGTAAAGTAAAATAAAGTAAAAAAAAAAAAAGAAAAAGAAATAAACTTTTTTAAAAAATATTTTTCTTTCTGTTTAGGTCACTTCCTACACACCCCTCCCTCCCAAGTTTAGAGCAATTTACATATTTCTGAGTTTGACTAAAAGTTATAGGATTTATTAATCTCTCCAGGAAGCTTTTGAAACAATGCTGGAAAAAGACTTTGGGTTATAGCCTCTTTTTTTCTTTCCAAGACTAAGCTCCTATGGCCATGTTATTATCATGTTGGTTTACTTTAAAAGATTCCTACTTCATTTAAAATCTGGTTAGGTTCAAGCCCTGGAAAAATTTACTCCCTCCCCATCAGTATGAAATCCATTTGTGTTCTATGAGCAAAGCTAACTTGCAATTGCTCCTAACACATTTCAGAGGTGATGCTTCACTCTTGGAAGTGCTTCTGAACGCAGCTTCAAAAAGTGTGGAACTGGGTCCCTCTAAGATAGTTTTTCAGATCTTCCCTGGTGGCTTAGATGGTAAAAGTGTCTGCCTACAAGGCCTACCATGTGAGAGACCTGGATTCAATCCCTAGATCAGGAAGATCTCCTGGAGAAGGAAATGGCACCCCCACCCCAGTACTCTTGCCTGGAAAATCCCATGGATGATGGAACCTTGTAGGCTATAGTCCATGGGGTCGCAAAGTGTCGGACACGACTGAGCGACTTCACTTTGAGATAGTTTTTCAGGTTAAAAAAAAAGTTTTAAAGTAATGAGTGGTGTTAACGTTTTCTGTTCTTCTAAATGATAATCATGGGCTTTAAAAAGAAGTATTGACTCAATTCCTAATTCGTTATAAGACACTGGGACAGTTACTTGATCTTGGCCTTGGTGTTCTTATCTAAAAGGTGGAATTTACACAAGGTAGATGTACTGATTGAAGGAGATAACTAAAAAGTGCCTATCAGTGTTTGACTAATAATATAAGTAAGAATACATCAGACCATCCATAAACTATTATCTAGAAAAAAATTTGAGGAATAAAAATCACTTTAAAATATGTTTCCAATTTTTTCCACATTTATTTATTATTTGAACAGAATATTATCTGCACAGAATTTTTTCAGGATAGAATGCTCTTCTTAAGTCCCGGAAGGATGATACATTTTGCATTTATCAGGAAGCAGATTAAAGGCAATGCCCCTTCTTTCCTACCCACTTGGAACAGATAGGCCATCCAAATCACAGACCAAATCACTGTATCATTCAGGCTTCAAATCCTCTTATGAAACGTTTTAGAGTAATTCATCCAGTAATAATTACATTTATTTAGGGGAAAAATAATTTATCTTGGCATCAAGTACACTGATTGTCCAGCACAGAACGCCAGCAAGCAGGTACCCTCCATTGTGAGGCCTCTTGACACCCCGACTCCGCATTCCTTTCCTGAATTGCCAAGTCCCCTTGTTCAGATTTTTGCCGAAACCTGGTTAGCTCTTATTTTCAAGTGGTCAAAGTAATTTACTTGCCATGGATTCTGACTAAAAAGCAATTTGGATGCGGAACTGGGAGTGTGCGGGAAACTAACCTAAGAGCTGTGTTTGCCTGTAGATTCTACTTCTTGAGTTTTCTGCTTTGACTTCTTTTAGCACTTAGGATCTGGGGTTGCTCGGGTTGCCGGGGCAGTGGCGATTGACCTGATCACTGGTGCAGCACAGCCTTGTGGGGTCTCCGAAGCGTGGGAACCTCAGAAACCGTGGTTGCCATGGACCCGCTCCCTTCCCCCCATTGCTTCGAATCAGCCTAAGGCGTACACCTAAGAAGCAACCCAGAGCAGGCAAGCTGGGGGCACGGGGCCAGGGATTGGCTGTTGCCTTGGCGGTCTACCTTAGATCTAGCCTTGAGACCATCACCTCCTACCCCGCCGCCTGGCTACGCGTTGCCCAATAATGTTGCCGCTCTGCTCCTGATTGGGCGCCGTCGCCTTCCACCCCACCTTGCTATCCGCCCTTCCAGGAGCCGCTACGCGTTTCCATTGGTCATCAGCCCTGCCGATCAGTCCGTAGCTTACCTCCCCCAAACAGCCCGTCGGGCGAGCGCGTGCTAGAGAGGCGGGGCCTCGCGCTTGGGGGTGGGGCTGGGGCGGGGCCTCGACGGAGGCTGGCGCAGCGGCAGCTTCAGGCTCTAGCTCTCGGACTCAAGCGCAGCATCCTCGCTGCGGCTACGGCTGCTGCACCTGGTCAGGTAAAGAGAGCCTTGTCCATCTAGCTGGCGGTCTGCCCCGCCTCTTCTCCTTCCCGACCAAAGGTTGTCGGCTCCGTCTCCTGAGACTATAGGGCTCTAGGAAAGAGGCGTCAAATCTGTTTTGCCCGGTTACCTTATCTTTCTCCCCTACTGCGTCCGTTCTTCCAGCTCCGCAACTAAGAGGTTCCGAAGTGCGTTGCTGGGCCCTCCACCCGGGTCTTCCTAACGCTCCTCATTACAGAACTGTCTGTTAACTCCAAGCCCTCTCGACCCGCCAGCGCAGTCTCAGTCTCACCTTGGCAAAGGAAGGGTGGAAGGGCGGGTGGGGGAGGGAGCGACGCAGCGCTGTATTTTGAAGCTGGGTGTGTTTATTTCTGAGGAGGAGTACTTAAGGGGCTGGTTTGGGAACGGAAGTTGCTTCCTGTTTTTGACTGGGAGTGACTAGAAGGCTATCTGTTGCTGCTTTGTGCTTATATTTATAGGTGGCATTCACCATCATTATTTTCTTCTTTCATCATCATCATCATCAACAGCACGACCACCGCCATCAACATTTCTCTTCCTCCATCAGAGCTCTTCAAGTTCTGCAAAAGCAGACTCTGTTCAGGCATGTAAGTGTTGACCCCCAAATAATGAGCAATGACCTTGCCCCACCTGAGGCCAGAGCCAAGTTCTTCTTTAACTCAAGGACGAGTAGCTGGGAACAGGGTTGAATGGGAGGAGTTTCTTTATCCCCCCTTTGGGCTGTTGAGATTGCCACAGAAAACTTTTTGTTTTAATCATTCACACTACTGCTTACTGGCTCCTGGAGAATTTGACATTGGCATTGGCACTCGTATATTCTTGATGGGCTGAGTGCAGAGTTGTGGACCAGTGATACAGGCCTGTGCAGTATGGGGGCTTCAGTCATGGAGAGGTGAATGCTCAGACCCCTTAGGAGGACCAGGTCAAGTAGCTTAGCATCTGACTTTCTTCTGCAGTGGCTCTATATGGGGTATGTGCCATCACGTGCTGTGTCTTCTTGGGGATCGAAGCTCCTGGGGAGAGATTTATGTTATGGGCACACCTTTGGTTTTCAACAATCATTGCTCAGCTGTTCTTAGGGCTAACCCCAAGATCACTTGGCTCTCATGCTGCTTAACCATTAGGAGGAAAAACAGCAAAGCTAAGGGTTGCATATCAGATTAACTCATTATGGAAGACAGTGCCTTAAAAGTATTATGAAAGTCCTAGATCTTCTTAGTCAGCCGTATATAATCATTAGTCTTGTTTTTCTCCACTGTGTTTATAAAACAGTAGGACCCATGAATTAAACACCTTTAGATATCTGAGGGCTTCTGGTGGCTGAGAGGGTAAAGCGTCTGCCTGCAATGCAGGAGACCTGGGATTGATCCTTGAGTCAGGAAGATCCCCTGGAGAAGGAAATGGCAACCCACTCCAATATTCTTGCCTGGAAAATCCCATGGCCAGAGAAGCCTGGTAGACTACAGTCCATGGGATTGTAAAGAGTCAGACACGACTGAGCGACTTCACTATACTTCACTATAGATATCTTCAGGAACAAAGGAGCAGAGGGTCATCACTGGAGGAAAACGATGGATAAAAGTTGGAAGGCAGTACATCATAATGGTTAAACTTAGAGACCTGTCACATGGGTTCATGTCCTGATTCAACCACTTGCTAGTTGAGTGGGTTTTGGCAAGTCACTAACCTTTTGAATTTTAGCTTCTTGTCTATAAAATGAAGATAATGTTACCTGCCTCATAGGGAATGTTGTTAAAATGCTCAGTAGCTCCTGACACATTGTGAGTGAAGAATGAATGCAACTTTTATTAATAATACTTACCAACAAGGATAATAAAGGCCAGTGTTCTGTCCCTAAAAAGTACATTTTTACCCTGTTGTGTTTTTCCCTTCTTTTTTGGTCTCAGAGATGATCCCAGTGGGGGATGGCACTCTTCAGGCTCCTCGTAAGACTCTTGGAGAAGTGGCATGTGTTTGGACAGATATTTCTCTCACCACCTGAGCAGATGCTTGGCAAGCTCTGTTAAGACACAGAGATGTAGCTTTAGAGAAGGTTTTTGGACCTCTGGGCCTATCCTAGGTTGCTCATTTTCCCCAGGGTGTTCAGTGCACTGACCTGGTAAATTGTGCTTTTCACAGAATCACTAGTGAGTGCATTGGCTTCTGCCCAGAAGAAGCAAAACTACTTCAAAAATGCTCCTGGGAATAGAAGAAATTCTAACTTGCCAGCATGGAAGAATTTGTATTTTACAGTATTTTGATTCTCTAATGTGTTTTTCTTTGTTCATGTGGAAAACATGAACATCTTTGTGGTTTAGTTTTCTTATGTAGAAGGAGAAGTTAACAGTCTTAACTGCTCTTGGGGATACTTTGAAATTTAGAGTATATTATCAATATTCATTAGGGTATTTTCTGTTGTATAGGATGGAAACCCAGCTAGAAAGAATTGTAAGCAAAGATGAACACTGTGGCTAATATAACTGAGCCAGGACCAGACTCTAATGTTGTGGTAAGGAAGTTGGTCTACCTCCAGCTTCTGAGATTCAAATGCTTTGTTGGTTACTAGCTTGCTTTCTGTTTCTTTTTACCTTTGAATTCTTTATTTCTGCCCTTATTTCTGTCTTGGCTTTGTTCCTTCCTATCATAGGTCTTGTCTTCTCAGTGCCTTCATAGTGTCTATATTCACATCCATCTCGCTCTGTAACCTGAGGATAATCCCCTTCTCCTTATTTTCATAGTGAATCCACAGGGAAGAACTGTGATTCATCAGTCCTTGGTAACAGACCTAGCTGTTTAGAATGAAGGTCTTGGCTAAGAGGATGGGGTCCTCTGGGTCCTATGATTGTCTGAGGGTGTATCTGCTTCTTTACTCTCTCGACATAAAATTGGTAGAGCTGTCCCCCAAATAGGAGAGCTGGACAGAATGGGAACAGACTAGAGCTTGATGTGATGAAGGTAAATATCCTTGATAAAGGATTCAGAAACACTCCTCTCCTGCCTCCCATGTGCCGATTCAAAATCGTTTTATGTTAAAGCTTTGGACTCATGCCTGTCATCCCAGGCAGTGGTATTTTAGATGATTTTGCCCTTAATGGTTTTCTTATTAAAACTTAATAAAAAATGTGTATAATTGTGAAAATTTATCAGAGATATTTAATACTATACAGTGATTCTACTGTTCGTAGATTATGTTTGGGGATTACTCATAGCCTCTTGCTGGGACTTTGTTTAACAGGAGCATTATTTTTAGAGGCACTGTGTTAAAAATCACCTTTATTCTCAGCAGGTCCCAACCTGTGGGTTGCTGAAGTTATAGCCATTAATCTGATTTGCTTGATCTTATAAAGATGCTAAACCATGAGAATTGTATCCTTACGGAGCAAATATGAGCTTGCACCAACAGGCTGCCCATGGGAGGGAACTGAAACATCCCTGTGTTTAGTGTCTGTGTAGAAGTGCTAACGAAGCAGTTGTCTGTATGCCCTGTAATATAACTACTAGAGTGGAAAGCTGGAAAGGAGGCTAAGAACTTCCTTACCTTGTCAACATATGAAAGCAAGCCTCTGGGAAATGGACTATTCCCTCCCACTTAGGTTTCTCAAGTTCTCTGGCTAGATGTATAATGAGTCCCTGAATAATCTTTATTTCTATATTTCTTTAGATTTGAACACCTAATACCATAGTTCTGTATGGGGCTAGGGTAGGCCAGAGAGTTGGTCTTCCTTTAGGCCACTTCAACTCACTGCTTTCCTGAAATGTCCTCTGTAATTCACCTCTGCAGAAAGCAGGCTATTGGCTAGGTTTTTGTTCTTGGTTTTTTGTTTTTTGTTTTTAAACCAATTCATCTGTATCCTTACCTTAATTGAAACTGACCCGTATTGTGTTGCATCTTATTAGGGCTATATCTGTTTCTCCTTTCTAAATTGTCAGATCATGGTTGAGGACTAACATCTTTCAAATTAAATGCATTTTACCTTGGTCTCCTGAGTCACAGATTATTGGGGGAAATGTTTCGGAGGGAGATAGAATTTTTTTTTTAACAAGAGGAAAAACAAACATAAGTTTATTAGGATATGTGTGGAACTTACATGTGGAAGACTTGGACATGAGTTACCCCAAGGGGCAGTTAGAACCTGGGCTTAAGATCATTTTAGGTTAAAGGAAAAGGAATTTGGGGCTTCTGGGTGGGCGAGGCAAGTTATGAGAAAGTAACCTGGAAAAGTTATGGTAAACAAGGGTTGTTTAATAAGGTTATGCAGATTTCAGTCTGTTATTTCTCCATTGATAAGAGTTGAGTTCTCTGGAGAAGGAAATGGCAACCCACTCCAGTATTCTTGCCTGGGAAGTTCCATGGACAGTGGAGTCTGGCAGGTTACAGTCCATAGGGTTGCAGAGAGTCAGGCAGGACTAAATAACAGCTGCAGACAGTAATGGGCTTAGGGATGGTTTAACTGGAGCATTGTTTTAGAAAGAAAGTTTTTATTTTGAAACAATTTGACATTTACAGAAAAATTATAAAGGTAGTACGGAGAGTTCCCATAGGCCCCACAGTCAGTTTCCCATATTAGAAATCTTAGATTACTTACATTACTATGGTACATTTATTACAACTAATCAGTGAATATTGAAAAAAATTTTTTTGAAGAATTCTCTCTAGTGTGTGAGAGAAGGAAACACCTTTTTCAAATAGAAATTTTTTAATAAATGTAAATTTCCTTATAAAAGGAAAACATGTGCATTGGTTTCAGAGCTTTCCTGCATCTGCTGGCACCCAGGGGTATTCTTTTTATTTTTATTCAGTGGTATTTAACTCAAAATAATTCATATACCAAAGAGGCTCATTTTGCAGTAAGATATTCTGGTACCCCTCATTCTGCCCTTTAACACTTCCTTCCTTTTTTTTTTTTTTGAAGAGGTTTTATATATCAAAATCGAGCTGGTAGCTGTAGGAGATTCTGCTTAGGGTTTGTGAGATTAGAGTTGCACAAAGGGAGAGAGAAAACAAGAATAACAACATGGATTGGAACAATCTATGAGAAAGAAGAAAAGGACAGATTTAAAGCATTGGCCTGGTTCACTGAGTCATTCTCTCAGTCCTGGAACAGGTCAGTTCAGTTAAACAGTTGTGTCTCATTTCAGGAGGTGGTAGAGTAGGTGGGAGTAAGGTGACCCCCTAAGTTAGGCCTCTATATAGTGTGATAAATGCTCCACTTAGTAAGGGGAATTTCATTGGAAACGAGGAGAAAACAAAGATTAGTGGTTAGAACATACGCTAAACCCATTTTTAAGTCCAGAGGGCAGTTGGGTCAAAAAGATTTCTAGATACTGGACTTGAAGCATCCTTGAATGGTAGAGCGAGGACAGGCAGTGGCAATTTGATGAATTTCCTGGTTTGCAGTTTCTGCATCTCTGGTGATGGCATGGGGTATTCCAGGGAATTTTCTGAGCAGGAGCTCCAGCAACCAGAATGCAGATTGGTAGGCAGGACTTTTTAATATTTGTGTGGGTCATCAGAATGTAGGCATTCAAGGATGAGCAGCAAATGCAGTCAGAAGGCTGACTGAGGGGCAGGTGGTAGATGAGGCTGTAAGTGCAGGGCAGGAGACACATTATGTTGCTTGCTTTTGTTGTGGTTTTGTTGCCAAGTTGTGTCCAACTCTGCCATCCCATGGATTGTAGCACACCAGGCCTCGCTGACCACTATCTCCCGGATTTTGCTCAAATTCATGTTCATTGAGTCAGTGATGCCATCCAACCATCTCATCCTCTGTCACCCTTTTCTCCTCCTGTTTTCAACCTTTCCCAGCATCAGAGTCTTTTCCAGTGAGTTGGCTCTTATCAGGTGGCCAAAGCATTGGAGCTTCAGCTTCAGCATCAGTCCTTCCAATGAATATTCAAAGTTGATTTCCTTTAGGATTGACTGGTTGGATCTCCTTGCAGTCCAGGAGACTCTCAAGAGTCTTCTCAGGCATCGCAATTCTGTCAAGGTATTGGTACTGCCATCTCAGTAGGAGCTCTCTAGCACATTTTTTCTGAAAGAACACAAGATGTCCTGCAGACTAGTATTTTAAAAATCCAACCAACAGAGAAGGGCATGGCAGCTCTTCGTTAGCTACGGTTGCCTTGTTTTTGTTGAGTTTTCCCCCTCTTTCTTTTTTTTTTTTTTGGTTGGTCTGTTTTTGTCCGTATAAGTGTCTGTTCACACTCATCCAGCTAAGATGGTTTTTTCAGTGATTTCCTCTGTGAAACATGGTAGGAAAAACATGGATGTTTCAGAGAGAGGAGACTGTCTACATCTCAGGAGAAGCTCACCCCCATGGTCCACTCACCATGGTAGTTTTGGTAAACCGTACGGTTTCCCAAACCTGGACATTTGCACAAATGAAGTTCCAGTGAGAGTCTGTGAAAGAACAGCATAACCTGTGGCCAGGAGAAAACCCTTCAGAGCACCACATAGAGGATCACGGAGCTGCCTCCTGCTCCCTGAGGGCTCTTTCCAGTGTTCCAGATTCTCTTGAGTCTTCCGTTCTGGTTTTCTGCTCTTCAGTGCTCTAAGATTGCTGAGCTAGAGTGGGGACCATATTGTGGAATGACAAGTGCTCTCTTAGTGTTGCATGATCTTATTCTGTTAGGGCAAGTGTAGTTATGTTGAATGTGTTCAGCCCCTGGGAGACACAAGTGAAATCTTTGTCAACCTTTTTCAGAGGGTACATTGCAGCACTGATCTACTGACTGATTGAAAGCTCATCCCTATGATCTTAGATCTGTGAGTACTCATAAAGCCAATATCTCACCGTTACACCATGGAGTTCATATAGCTTGCTGATGCTCTGTTCTGGGAGAAATATCATCAGAGTCTTTTCCAAGAGCAGTGAGTATGAGTGTGTGTTCCTTTGTGCCCATCCTGTGCTTAATACAGGGCATTTAAACTCCTTTGTTTGGTTACCTCTGGGCAGTAGGTAAGTGTGCTATACTTCTATGTATAGACGAGCAAATCAAGGTTATGAGAGGTTACCATGCTTTTGAAGGATATGGCTATTAATGGAACAGGGGGTAGTATTTACCCTACCTGCTGGACTTGCATTCTACCTTCTGTCTGTGTCTTCTAAGCCACAGAGAACATTTCTAGCTTTAATTTTTTAAAACTTTTAAAGCAGAACAAACCATAAATACAGTGCAGTTTCTGGGTATGGATTCAGTAAAAAACAGTTGCTGTTTTTAGGCATTAAAATTATTTTTCTTTCTCTTTTTAGATAAAGCAGCCACTTTAGAAAATTTTCTAAGCCTAGTTCATATTCAAAAAGCTTTGCAAATAATTTTGTTAAAAGCCCACAAGTCTGCAGGAAACAGAATTCATCTGCAGAACTGGCATCCATCCTGTCCCCATTTGCCAACGTCCTTGTCTCCTTTTATCTCTGTTTCTGCTGTAGCATCTTCTACCTTCCACTACAGGGGATCAGCTTGGCTTCTGAAACCACTCCTTCCTACCTACCACCCCTCA
This sequence comes from Neotragus pygmaeus, assembly GCA_006410875.1. Taxonomy (NCBI): domain Eukaryota; kingdom Metazoa; phylum Chordata; class Mammalia; order Artiodactyla; family Bovidae; genus Neotragus; species Neotragus pygmaeus. The sequence continues at coordinate 469,756 of SJYV01053462.1, read as the reverse complement.
AATAAATGTGAAGAGAGCACATCTCATGTAATAGGGGATATTGTCCTTGTGTCAAGGTCACTTTCTCATCTGTCTTAAGCTGGTTCTGATTTCTTTAAAGATCTGAAAACAATGGTTCACTTTACTTTTCATGATGATTTGAAGACCCAAAACTCCATGATACCTTAGTGTCATAAAGTTGACAGATTGAAAAAAAAAACAACCAACGTGTCCTGTCTCCCTTACAAATCTTGTACCCAGGTTATTCTCTAGGCAAGTGACAAGATATTTTTCTAATTGTACAGTGGAGAAAACTGAGATAGGGAGATAAAAAGTGACTTGGTCAAGGTCACTCATGGTCAGCCACACAGCCAAGAATAGATCCAGGTCACCAGACTCCCTGGGCTTACTTCATTACGTCACTCAACCTCTCTTCAGGAAGAGACAGCCCTGCCAACCACACAAAGCAAAGGACAGTCAACTCTCAGCCTCTGTTTTGGGGGCTTGGTCTTTTTAAAAATGTTACATTGAATTAAATCATACAGCAATAGGTGCTAAATTGCAGCACTGTTAGCAGGATTTACTATCTTAACTAAGGCAGAATTAGTTAAGAAAAGCAGAATTCTATGTCTATAGTCAATAATACTGTACTGTGCAATTAATTTAAGAAGGTAGATTTCTCATTGTGTTCTTATCAAAATAAATACAAAATTATAAAAAGATAACCAAAATCTGATGTCACAGTCAAAAACTGGGCAAATGAAAAAACGAAAAGGGGAGACAGCTGAAGGCTCCCAAGTGGTTGCTAGGAGCTTGTGCTCAGTTCGCATCTGAGAAGGAAGAAATTCACAGAAGAGGAGAGAAGGAGTATGTTGTCTAAGATGACACACATAGAAGTATGGCATGGACCCAGGAGAAGAGCATCAGGAAATCCAAGGTCATGAACAAGAAGATCTGAAAAAAAGTTGCTAAGGCAGCTTTCATAAGAGAAGGTTTTTAACAGTGCAATCAGTGCATGATGTATAGATTCTGCTGCTTGAATAAGATGAGGTCAGAGTTCACAGAAAGGGAGGAAGCAGAGCTACTCAATTCTCATTTTGCTCCTGTCTTTTCCTTTCAAGTGAGCAGATGAGAGTCTCCATCTACAGGGACAAGTATATAAAAATATCTCATTTCTTTATTATTATTTTTTCAAACCATGTTCATGTCTGTTTCAAGCCTCTTCCTTCTGGGAGGAAGGAAGTCTTATGAAAGATTTATTCTCAGTCCTCCTTAGGGTCATAGACACATAATCCCAGAGCTATGGCGAGGCTCCAGGAAGCTGACACAGTGGAGCAGCCTGGGGAGCGGGGACCTCTGGTCACTGAGGCGTCTGATCACACAGTTTACACTGCAGCACCTCGTGCTGTTGCTCCTGTGGCTCTCTCAGGGGCTGCTGCTCAGGTCATCTTTAGTCCACAGAATTATTTTGGTGACATTTCCTATGATTCTTTCTGCCTAGGTATACCACACACAGGTCAGGGGCGTGTGGCCTCCTTAGGGACACTGACAGGAAGCAGGGCCTGGCCCCTCTTCCTCCAGAATCCATCAACCTACCAACAGCCTTGGAAACTAATATTCCATGTTTCTTCAAGATTCTCCGTGTCCATTAATCTTATTCCTTCTTACCTCCTTCAGGCAATTCCTAGTGTTCTTCTAAGTGTTTGGGATTTTGGGAAACAAAACCCCAGAAATATTCTCAGGCTATTCTCTTTTTTTGCAATGCTACATGCCTCTCCTAATGCATTGAATCCCACTTCTGACACCTGCCTTTTGGGGGGGTCAAACAAAAGGGAAAAATACAAGAAGAAAAAAAACATTGATTAGTATCTCTGAACATTCCTTTAGCAGGACAGGAATTTGGTATACTTGTCTTGTTCTCATTCATTTTCCTGTCTTTGAAAATAACCCCAGTATAGATATAAGCATGGGCTTCATATACGTAAGACCCTGTCCCTGGACAGGGCTACTTAAATCAGGGATAGCATTCTGATCCAAGCTGGGCCAGTTGCAGCCTCTTCCCCAAGAATTTAGAGTTTAGAGTTGAAGGGTGGCAGTGACTAAGAGAGAGAGTCAAGTCACAGAGAGTGCTCCAAGGACAGCCCCTGAGCATTGTCCCAGAGGCCTTTGGAAGTCTCTGCTTCCTATTCTTCTTGCTCTTGGCTTTCCTGCTCTTTTTATGATTTCATGAAATTGTCCATGAATTTCATGAAATTGGATATGCTTCTCTTTTTGTTAAGGTAGCCAAAATTAGTTTCAGTTGCTTGCATCCAAGAGTAATTTAAGAATTGTCCTTAGAATTATAAAGGCAGAAAAACATGGTGACAAGGAAACTGAAACTCAGAATAGGCAAAGAGACAGTGAGATAGAATTTAGATATTTAGGGTGTGTCCATCTAACGACTTAAAGTGACCATTGCAAGAATTATATTTGTAATCCTGGAACAAGTTTTGGCCTTTTTTGAGAAGTTGTCTTTAACTGTGTTCTTGGCTTTGTAGTGGAAACTTTGACACACTGAAGGACAGTCAGATGGTATACTGGGCTTTCAANTATATACAAATGTATAGTGAATTGATTATATATATATACAATTATATATATATGTATATAGCCACTCAGTTATTCATTATGGGACAGATTCAAAGAAGTAAAAAAAAAATAGAATAGATGTAACTCAGCCTTGAAGAACTTTACCAATGCAACGTGCTGAATGTGCTTATTCCCCCTAATAATGCATATACTGAAACTCATTCCCCAATGTAATGGTATTTGAAGAGGGGACTTTTGGGAGATGATTAAGTCATAATGGTGGAGCCCTCAGGAGCAGAATTACTGCTCTTATAAAAGAGTACCCAAAGAGCCCTCTTGTCCCTTCAACCCTCTGAGGACAAAGTGAGAGGACATCTGTGAACCAGGAAGCAGGCTATCATGAGATACAGAATCCACTGAAGCCTTAATCTTCAACTCCCCAGTCTCCAGAAGTGTGAGAAATATTTATTGTGTATAAGCCACACAGTCTATGGTGTTTCATTATAGCAGCCCAAAGATAGTAAGACACCATCTAATGGAGAAATAATATAAATTGAATATTCTAGAGTAGGAGGAATCAATAGAGATTAGCCAAAATTAGCCTATTATGTTTACTGATCTCACCTAGGTATTTCACCATGTTTATCACTCAGTTATGTCTGATTCTTTGTGATCCCATGGACTGTAGCCTGCCAGGCTCCTCTATCATGGGAGTTCCCAGGCAAGAATACTGGAGTGGGTTGCCATTTCCCTCTCCAGAGGATCTTCCTGACCTAGGGATTGAACCCAGCTCTCCTACATTCCAGGCAGATTCTTTACCATCTCAGCCACCAGATTGTAGTCTGCAGGGGCTGCTCTGGTGCATGAAATTTATCTCTCTTCCTTTAAGAACCAAGGTACTCATCTCCTCAGATGCTAAGTTGCCTGTCCTGACATAATAGTAACTCCTCAGAAATTGTCCAAGTCTTTCCAGGTGGCGCAAACAGTAAGGAATCCGCCAACCAGTGCAGGAGACGCGGGTTCCACCTCTGGGTTGGGAAGATCCCCTGGAGAAAGAAATGGCAACCCAGTCCAGTATTCTTGCTGGGAAAATCCCATGGACAGAGAAGTCTGGCAGGCTACAGTTCATGGGGTCACAAAAGAGTCAGACAATCTAACATGTCAAAAGCATTGCAATTTAACTTCTGCTTCTGCCCAATTCTGCTTCCTTACCTCTCTCACAGAAGTTATGCTTCAAAGCACTTAATAATAAAACATTCTGCCTGCATTTCTCAGAATCTGCTTCTCAATGAACCTGAACTATGGCAGAGGTGTTCCTTTATAGAAAAATAAACAAAGAAATAAACAAAATAATTTCCGGTCTTTGAACACACATTCCATAAAGAATTTGAATCTTTTTGGAGAGGTTGGATAAATAATCATATTAAAGGCACTGACTTTGAGATTTGGAAACAGACCCAGATCAGAATTCTTTAATCATTGACTCCACCTCTGTCCCAATACACATATGCATACTCCTGTACAAAAATCAAGCCAGTTTAAAAAAAAAAATTGCAAAGAATAAATTAGATCAAAACCATGATTTTCTTTCAGACTTGGCTTTCAACTCAGTTTGCAACAATTAGTATTGAGCAGTTGATGATTTAAGAAGAAATTGAGTTGGAACAAATACTTAAATGTCTGGAAATCACTATCCAAATCCATTCCAAACCCATTTTAAGAAATGAGAAGTTGAAGATTAGAGCTGTATATAGAGTCACATTTAACTCAAGGGATGGGAGTGCTATAAATTATTTTGCAATATAGTTTTATTGCTGTTATTCACTTATCAGTAATGTCCTTCTCGATTCCACTTTTTAATCACTTAACAAACTTTTACCATGTAAATGGTAAAAGCTTATTGGTGAGTTGACAAGATTCATTTTAATTTTGATCATGTTTCAAAAAGCATGCAGATTCTTCAGAAATCTACAAATCCCTGGACATTTTCTATCCTCTTCTTTCCATCTTTTTCATGGAATTTCATGTGTGTGTGTGTGTGTGTATAGTAGAAGTACATTATAGTACAAAAAATAAGGTACTATATTTAACTACAACTACACTTCATAATGAAAAGAAGATTTAGGAGATGCTAAGAAGATGACCTTATTCAGTTCAGTTCAGTCGCTCAGTCATGTCCGACTCCTTGGGACCCCATGAATGGCAGCACGCCAGGCCTCCGTGTTCATCACCAACTCCCGGAGTTCACTCAGACTCACAGTCATTGAGTCAGTGATGCCATCCAGCCATCTCATCCTCTGTCGTCCCCTTCTCCTGCCTCCAATCCCTCCCAGCCTCAAAGTCTTTTCCAATGAGTCAACTCTTCTCATGAGGTGGCCAAAGTACTGGAGTTTCAGCTTTAGCATCATGACTTTATATAAGAATTGAAATAAACTTTTGAAAGTTGCTCAGCATGAAATCAGTTGGATTGCTGTCCAGTTGAACAATTAAAATGATCTTAATCAATCAGTCCTGAATTTAAGTGATTTAACAGTGAAATAAGATCAGATATACTGCTCAAATTTTAGTACTTTTATTGATAAGGAGTAAAAAAAACAGCAAGAGAAAAAAAAAACCCTGACCATATCTCAGTTGAAATTCACTAGATAAAGCATGAATGACAAAAATATCAACAGTTGTACCATTACAGCAGTATTGATATAACTACAAACATTTACTAAGTATTTGCTATCTGCCAGAAACTTTGATAGGCAATGATAGTTAAAAGTCATCTGATATACTATTCTTCATTTAAAAAGAGCAATACCATAAACATTTACAGTACAGTGTATATGTTGCAACATCAAGACATCAGAAGGGGGAGTGTAAGGGGTTCACAGAGGAGAGACTAAACCTGCCTAGGAGAGTTGAGAAGTAAAGACTGAAATAAGGTGAGTAGGGCTTTGCCAGATGAGGTAGGAGGATAGGAATTTCAGTCTCTAATGTGCTTAAATGGTCAGAGTTTTAGAAATATACCTGGGTTATAGAAGGCAGGAAATATATTTTGGTATAAACTTATGAAAGGTTTAACAAGCCTGGTTAAGAAATGTTGAGCTTAATCTTGTGGACAACAAGGTGACTCATAAGAGTTTAAGTGAGTTAAGGGACGTTTCGTGACTTCCAAGCTAGGGCTTCCCTTGAGGTTTAGCTGGTAAAGAATCAGCCTGCAATGCGGAAGACCCCAGTTCGATTCCCAGGTTGGGAAGAGCTCCTGGAGAAGGGAAAGGCCTGGATAATTCCATATACTGTATAGTCCATGGAGTTGCAAAGAGTTGGACACGACTGAGTGACTTTCACTCACAAGCTAGGAGAGAAAGTCAAAAGGTAAGAAATATGTAGAAAAAACCTGGCAGAGGTTTCACAGCAAGGACTTTGCATAATAAAAGAGAGACTTATTGATTACTTTTCAAAATAAAAAAGAGAGGAAAAGAATCAATTAATTGTAGAAGCATGTAGTTATTACATAAAATTATGAAATGTATACATACTTACATTCTATATATCAATCCATTGCAGGTATTGTGTAAAATATAGATCAGATGCAGAATATTAATGCTTGATATTTATATAGAATTTATAGTTCATAATCTATGTTCATTTAATCATTAGGGTTTCTCTGAAGGAAGGCATTACTTCTAGTAAGAAGAGAAGTTTCAGAGAATTCACTCAGAATTCTGAACCAAATTTCAGACCAAAATTTCCTTGGTTTTCCTATCAGCACAACAATATATACATAGAGAGATACATTAGGGGAAATTTTAAATGTGTATAAATTCAGGTGTAGCTTATGTGTATAAGGGCTTCCCTGATAGCTCAGTTGGTAAAGAATCCACCTGCAATGCAGGAGACCTCGGTTCAATTCCTGGGTTGGGAAGATCCCCTGGAGAAGGGAAAGGCTACCCACTCCAGTATTCTGGCCTGGAGAATTCCATGGACTCTATAGTCTATGGGGTCGCAGAGAGTCGGACAGAACTGAGTGACTTTTACTTTCACTATGCAAGCAAATGCCAGACATCCTTAGCACCAAATATGAATAAAGAAAAAAAAGAGAGAGAGACATGGCCACATTAGTAAACAAAGCAAGAAATTTAGAGTTGTGTATATTGGTCATTAGAATTTTCCCTGTTTGGGTGAGTAAGGGGCTTCCCAGGTGGCTCTAGTGGTTAAAAAAAAAAATCTGCCTGCCAGTGCAGGAGACACAAGATATGTGGGTTCAATCCCTGGGTTTGGAAGATCCTCTGGAGAAGAATACTAGCAACCCACCCCAGTATTCTTGCCAGAAAAATTCCATGAACAAGACCCATTCTTCTTTCTCTTTGTATCTCCTCCATCTCCACTTCCTCCCACCAAGCCTCTATAGTCCAGATTGATGAAACATCACTTTATAAGCTCTGCTTTACAAACAGAACTTGAAGCAGCTAAACACACAGGGAGAGAGAGAAAGAGAATTTAAAAGTCTCAAATTAACTTACTTAACCCATTCATCGGAGAAGGCAATGGCACCCCACTCCACTACTCTTGCCTGGAAAATCCCATGGATGGAGGAGCCTGGTAGGCTGCGGTCCATTGGGTCGCTAAGAGTCGGACACGGCTGAGCAACTTCACTTTGACTTTTCACTTTCATGCATTGGAGAAGGAAATAGCAACCCACTCCAGTGTTCTTGCCTAGAGTCTCCCAGGGGTGGGGGAGCCTGGTGGGCTGCCGTCTATGGGGTCTCACAGGGTCAGACATGACTGAAGTGACTTAGCGGCAGCAGCAACCCATTCATTTTTATAATAAGAAAAATAAAATCCAAGGACACTAATAGCTTGACAAATATGGCACCCTAATTGGTAGTACAGCTCAGTGTAAACCCCACCCATGCTAACTTTCCACCCAAGGAGGTTTCCACAGCCTGTGGCCAAGAATCATAAGAGATACTCTGCCAAGAACAAAATTGGAAGACGGAGAGATTCACAGCAGTACCCTTCTGGGACTGAGGCGAGAGAAGAGGGTCTACTGCAGTGTTTCCTGGACTTTTGGATTTCACGGAGCAGTAAAATTCCAAATAAATATATAAGTTCCATCACTGATTTGCCAACAATTTAATTTTGCCAAGAAAAGATGCTTAAAAACAAACAAAGGCAAAACAAGTATAAATTACTTTCACCACCATTTCCTACAGGCACCGATACTGCCACACCAAAATTTAAGACACTCTTTGAAATGAAATGAAGTCAGCTCTATGAGAAATTCACCTTCTTGTGGTTTTTCTTCCTTTCGCTGAAGACAACCACATCCTTCATCACAGACCAGCTCCAGGATGATGGCCAATATTTAAGAACTACCAGAATGTAGGAATAAGCCCTGAATTGAGGTCAGGAAGCTAGAAAAGTTAATCTATCATTCAAAGACTGTGTGACATGGACCAAGACGTTCCACACCTCTGGTTTTCAGACTTGCCCATGTATGAAATGAGACCTTCTGACCAGTTCTGTATTGTGAGCATTCTAAGAGCAGCTAACCCCCTAAAACAGAACAACTCAGCTGATGCTCCAAAGAAACTGGGTCCATCAGAAAGCCCCTTTCTCAAGTCTTGTTCTCTCAAGCCACAGGGAAAATGCTGGCAAGTGAGAAACAGCCTAAAGTTGCTTCCTTGACACTGAACATTTCACAAAAGTCCTTAGTGGTTTTTTGTTTGTTTGTTTGTTTTTAATTGAAGAATAGTTAATGTACAGTATTATATAATCCCTGGTGGTTCAGTGGTAAAGAATCTGCCTGCAATGCAGGAGAAGCAGGTTCAGTCCCTATGTCAGGAAGACCCCCTAGAGAAAGAAGTGGCAACCTACTTCAATATTCTTGCTCGGGAAATCCTATGGATGGAGGAGCTTAGCGAGCTACAGTACATGGAGTCACAAACAGTCAGACGTGACTTAGCAACTAAACAACAAAAATAGCAACAACACAATTATATCTTATAGGTGTACAGTATAGTGAGTCACATTTTTTAAAGGTTATACCCCATTTATAAGTATTATAAAATATTGGCAATATTTCCCATATGGTACGATAGCTTGTAGCTTATTTTATACATAATAACGTGTACCTCTTAATCCCCCACCCTCATGGTGCCCTCACTCGCTGGTTGCCACTAGTTTGTTCTCTGTATCTGTGAGTCTGCTTCTTTTGTGCTACACGGCCTACATTTTTAAATTTTTCTTTATTCCATATTTAAGTGATATCNTATACATAATAACGTGTACCTCTTAATCCCCCACCCTCATGGTGCCCTCACTCGCTGGTTGCCACTAGTTTGTTCTCTGTATCTGTGAGTCTGCTTCTTTTGTGCTACACGGCCTACATTTTTAAATTTTTCTTTATTCCATATTTAAGTGATATCATACAGTATTTGTCTTTCTTTGTCTAACTTAGTTCTCTTAGCATAAGGCCCTCCAAGTCAATCCAGTTTGCTATAAGTGGCAAAATTTCATTCATTTTTATGTCTGAATAACATTCCATTATATAGATGTATATATATATATATATAATATATATATATTTATACTGTATCTTTATCTATTCCTCTGTTGATGGAAACTTAGGTTGCCTCCAAATCTTGTGTATTGTAAATAATGCTCACAGTAGCTTTTAAATTGTCTTTCATGAGAGAAAATGTCAGCTTGAACAGGACTGTGTGTTTGATTTATTTTTTAATATAAATTTATTTATTTTAATTGGAGGTTAATTACTTTACAAAACTATTGGTTTTGCCATGCATCGACATGAATCTGCCACGTGTTCCCCATCCTGAACCCCCCTCCTTCCTCCCTCCCCGTACCATCCCTCTGGGTCGTCTCAGTGCACCAGTCCCATGCATCCAGTATCATGCATCGAACCTATGTGTTAATTTTAAAATTATCAGTTAACCTTTTTTTTGTGGTAATAATTATTTCCCAAGCCACTAGTATTACTACTATCTTTGTATTTACAAAAAGCAACGGAAGAAAGGGGGGAAGGAGTGGGGGGATGGCACTGAGTTATGGAGAAAGGATGAGAAAAGAGGGCGAGTATGAGCCTTATTGAAGAGCACGCCACTGTATTTAAAATGGATAGCCAGCAAGGACCTACTATAGGGCACAGGGAACTCTACTCGGTGTTACATGGCAGCCCAGATGGGAGTGTGGTTGAGGGGAGGATGGATACATGTAGCTGTGTGGCTGAGTCCTTCTGCTGTGCACCTGAAACTGTTACAATATTGTTAATTGGCTATAAAAAATTTTTTTAAATGTATTTTCTCTAAATGGAATTGACAGTGATTAATGGTTTCACTGCCAGGTGGTTCACTGAATTGAAGAAACTCTCTGTGATGTTAACATAATTATACAAAGCCCAGGGAATACCGGATTCCATTGTCTCTAAATTTCTAAACTGCAAGAAACTGAGTAGATTCTTTGAATTATTTTAAGGAATAAATCAGAATCCGAACTCTTCTCCCAAACCTTTATAAGTGAAAAGAATGTCACCAGAGCACATTCTATTAAACCTAAACAGATAGCTCAGATATTTTATCACACCCCCCTGCCAATACTCACAGAAACTAGTCCCTTTCACAACTCTGTGACCCTTGTGTATTTTAGATTATTGTTCTTAACTAGAGGGTAAGAACTAGGTTATTCTAGTTTATCATTTACATAGCAAGCAGATGTTGACACTCAGTAATCATGTCTTAAACAAGAAGGGACAAGGAAAGCCACTTAGTTTGAAATCCTGGTCTTACAGACTCCACCAGACAGAATCTGACATCATGAAGCTTTGCATAATCTCTTTCATAATCTCTACTCTCTGTGTAAAAACCTTTGAAAGTGTAAACACACATATAACCATTCATTAGCTCTCTACTCTGTTTATTTAAGTGGATTACATTTATAAAGAGCATTCAAAAGAATCCAGCCTCTTCTGCTTTGCAAATTGGATTCTCAAGTCATCTTAAAGATACCATTTCCAACATCATGCTTTCTACCTATTTTAAAAGTCTAACTTGAGAGAAATATGAATGCAGACTCTTGTAAAACCCTTGTAAAACTCATTTTTGGAAATGTAGAAAAATAGAAAAGGTACAAAGAAGAAAATAACAATGATTCATATTGCCACCAGGAAAAATGAAACTAAACCTTGGTATTTTCTCTCCCTTTATTTTAAGGAACACACTTTAAAAAATATCCTATATATTAAAACCAATAGAGTATTGTAAAGTAAAATAAAGTAAAAAAAAAATCCTATATATTGATTATCAAGATTTCAAATAAGGAAGAAAGTTATGAAGATAACAGTTTTTAAAAAGTCATCTCTTAGCAATATCCATCATTAAACTTAGTGAACTTCATTTCAGACATCTATCTATCTATTAGCATGAATGGATATTTTGGTAGAAATACTTTCATAAAGCTGAATAGAGATGTGTATAATAAACATGATTAATTAAAAAAATTTTTTTTCAAGCAATTAAAAGAAACAGGATTGAAACTAGAGTCAAACTTCAAATAAGTTTACCGCTTTTCAAGATACATTATTTCTTTTTTAAAAATCTCTCTATCACCAAAATATCATGAAAACTATTAAGAAGCTGGGGTCCTTGTTATTAATTATGTTATTGTTTTTATGAGCTTTCTTCCTCAGACAGTATCAATTGACTTCCTTTTTTGAAAGTTAACACTTCTGAAAGTTCCTCTCCTCCTCACCTCTGGAATGTTTTTAGGTGTTGTTATTATTTCTGCATTGTTCAGGTTACATATTCAATTTTGCTATGGGGATGTATTTTGAGGATTATTTAGTAGCGGCTCTGGGCTCAAATGATTGAAGGCATAAACCTCTGGGAGTGATATCTTTGTGCTTTACTTGCAGTTATTTTATCAGCTGTCTGATAAACAACACTCGCTGACTTGACACCATCATTCATCATCTCCCGTATGTAGGGTCTCCAAAGCTGTGTAATCCATTATCACTCATCACTGAAAAGTTGTTGAGTATCATTTGATGCTAAGCATTGTAGAATGCTGAAAATTCAGGGTTGGAGAGCTCATAGTCCCTACTTTCAAGAAGTGAGAGCAACCAAAGCGTTTTTAAAGTCCTAGTGTGTTGGATCCTTGAGAACACTGCTATTATTTTCTTAACATCAGAGCCCATCATGTATTCCTTGTGCAAAGTTGCTTCAGTCATGTCTGACTCTTTGCAACCCAATGGACTATAGCCTGCCAGGCTCCTCTGTCAATAGGATTCTCTAGACAAGAATACTGGAGAGGATTGCCATTTCCTTCTCCAGGAACTCTTCCCGACCCAGGAATCAAACCCTGGTCTCTTATGTCTCCTGCATTGGCAGTCGGGTTCTTTACCACTGATGCCATCAGGGAATCACCCAGTATTCCTTAGGCCTGCAGTTAATATTTGTTCAATTCAGTGGGTCTTTATGTGCCAGAAACTGTGGTTAAGTGTGTTATAAATCATATCTAATTTTGTCTTGACAACAAACATATGACTGTAGCCTACCAGGCTCCTCCCTGCCTGGGATTCTCCAGGCAAGAGTACTGGAATGGGTTGCCATTTCCTTCTCCAGGGGATCTTCCCGATCCAGGGATCGAATCTGGGTCTTCTGCATTCCAGGCAGACGCTTTAACCTCCGAGCCACCAGGGAAGCCTAATACAAACATATTAGGTAAGCATTTATTGTCTCCATTTTGTAGATGAGGAAGCTGAGTCACAGAAGTAATAACCCAAAGTTATACAACAGAATTTAATTGTAGAACTCTTTCTTTTTTCATGACACCTGGTCATTTATGTTGGAAGTCATAGAGGAAAGAGGCATATGAACTACTGGTTAGAACCCCTGATCACACTCACCGCTCAGTGGTGTGAGTGGTTTAATAGTGTAGATACAGTCCGGCAGTTAAGAGGCTGCTTGGAGGTGAATTTCCACTCTGTCATCCAGTTGCTATATGACATAGAGCAAGCTCATCCTCTTTTTTAAAAAACATTTTATTTATTTATGTATGTATGGCTGTGCTGGGTCTTTGTTGCTGCACACAGGCTTTCCCTAGTTGCGGGGAGCAGGGGCTACTCTCTAACTGTGGTGCCTGGGCCTCTCATCTCATGTGGTGGCTTACTCTTGTTGCAGAGCACAGGCTCTAGGTATATGGGCTTCAATAGTTGCAGCATGTGGGCTTAGATGCCCCGAAGCACATGGAATCTTCCCAGACCAGGGATCCAACCTGTGTCCCCTCCACTGCCATCTGGATTCTTACCCACTGGACCACCAGAGAAGTCTGCTGCTCCCATTCTTTAGGCCTCTGTTTTCTATCTGTGAAATAGGATTAAGGGTGGCAAGAGTAAATCAAATGATTCAGGTAAACGTTTAGCGTAATACTTGCCACCGGTGCTCAAGAAAGAGTAGCATTTCATATTATATCTACAACGTGCTCTGAAAGTTCAAGGGAAGGAATCGTTTTCCCCCATGGATTTTCAGGGGAGGAGACACTCATGCTTGGGATGTACTGGCAGCATAGGCATTCATGCAGGCAGAGGTAGATGGAGTCTTAGCAGAAAGAAAAACATGAAACAGAACTGGAGATCCTGCCAAGTATTTGCATTCCCCTATTCAACTTCGGAAACTTCCTTCCTTCACTTGTACATCTCAGGAGCATCCAAACAGGAGTATCTGTGTTTAGAAAGGCTGACCTGCAAATAGAGCATTGTATCTTACTGGACCATCTTCCCAGGGAGAATTAGTCAGTGTCTGTACCGCTCTGAGGAAATGTGAGTTGACGGGGCATTTTTAGGCCTGTTGGTCCAGGAGGCCAGGGGCCATCCCAGGCCAGCTTGAGTGCTTGATGGTCCTCAGAAGGATATTCTACTGTCTGATATTCTAGAAGAGTGTTTCTCACCCTTGTTTTCATTGTCTTTCTCCATTAGACTTGTCTCTAATTGCTTTCCCCACCATGAAATGTTAATAGAACAGATTGCATATCAGGTTATGTGCTGTGTGTTCATCCCTACTTCATACATAAAAAGTAAGATTTTTGACCCTCTCCCCAAGAACCAACTTGTATGAAACAGACTTCAGAGGGCCTTTTCAGGAAAGCTGCTAGTCTGGAGCTGACCCTGAACGTGAAAGCTCTAACTGCTGTGCCTACAAATAGCCACTTTTTTATTATGCTTTCAGTTGCACTTCTGCAAATAGCCCTTCTAGAAAAATAATGTGGGCTACGGCACCAGCTTCCCAACTGGTTTCTATCTGTATTTCCTTGCCTGTCCTTTCACAGTCAGTTTTCTATATAGCAGCCCAAGTGACCTTTTAAAAATATAATGAGATCATGTCTGTCCTCTGCTTAACACTCTCAAATACATTCCCACTGGACTAAGGATAAAATTTGGACTTTATATCATGGCCCCCAAAGTTGGTCTGGTCTCCCTCCGAGCACGCCGGTCTTTTCCACGCCAGCCTGCATGCTAGGGAGGATGCTCTGTGGACAGACAGAAGCTGTCAGGTACAAAGGCACAGGTGTTGGCAGTGACAAGCTCTCGCTGTGTGTCAGTGACCGCTGAGAGGGTGTGGGTGAGGATACAGGTAAGCACGGGCAGTAGTGGATACAACACTGGAAGGGCAGAGAGAAAGGGATTTGTGTGCTCAGGGAAGTCAAGCAAGACTTCTCAGAACAAGTGACAGTAATGGAACCGCAACATGAAAAATGGTTACGCATTAACTGGGTGGAAGAGGATGGTGGTCGTGGTCTGAGCAGAGGGAACAGCATGCACAGAGCCCCCACAATGGGAGGGAGTGGGCAGCATGTGAGCCGCTGGAAGGGAACTGTGGCTGCAGCAGGATATGAGCTGCTGCTGCAGAAATAGACAGGACCCCCATCACATAGGCATCTCCAGGCACATTGAGGACTGCAGTTTGTCTTAAGAGTGAGATTGCCATTGGGGGGTGTTGACTGTGTGACCAGTTGAGGAGACAAGGTCAGGTTTCATTTTGAAAAGATTGCTCGGTTGCAGTGTGAGCATAGACCAGGAGGCAGTGCAATGGGAGGATGACAAACTGGTGCAGGTTTGCCTGGGAGCCTGGCTGGGTTTATCACGGAAAGGCCTGCATCTGGGAAATTCTCCAGTTAAAGGCAAGCCTGCCTGGTTGGTCACCCAGTGCTGGGTAGTCATCCAGGTGAGAGATTACGATGGTCTCATGAATGATGCAGGAGCATCTCTCCTGTGGACCCACATTAGAAGCAAAAGGGTCAGCACAATGAATCCCTATTTCTGAAAGCCCCTTTGAATTGGCCTCCTTAAATATACAGGCAACACAGCAGTACACACACTTGCCTAACATGCAGATTGCTTTAGGTGAGCCTTGATTATTTTTCCTATACAGGCTGGGTGGCATCACGTTTTTGACATCTCAAAGCCTGGAGCCTGCCCAAGCAAAGGTCGATAGAGGTAAGAAGGGGGACTCAGTCATTGCCGCACCTTGAACCTCTGCTCATGATCAAGCCACACCCTGTCCCCAGACTTCTGTGCTGTCTCTTCACCCCCAGCTTCCTGATTCCAGCTGTGCTTTCCAGCCTATACAGATAGGGCCCCGATCCCACTAAAAGCTTTCTGACCATGCTGTACTGCTGAGCATTTTGAGCGTTCTGAAGTGCACCCTAAATAGAGTTACTAGCTCCATGCTGAGACTTCAAAGCTTCTCCCCCCATCCCCTTAGCTTAATCTTCCTACTTTGTGTAGTCCCCAGAGGCAGAAGGTGTTTGTTACTAAATTGTCCGAGAGAACTGAGGGAAGAATGCTGCTATTCCTGCTCTCACTATCAACAGCTAACTGGCCCACTGTGTGCCAGGCACTGGTTTTAAACGCTTCACATACATAGTTATTAATATTTGTATTAATAAAGAGATTACTCATTGGACAGACTCTTGTTGAGTACCCACGGTTTTCTAGTCAATTGCTCAAGGACAGGGCATAGCCAGCAACAAAGCTCCTCTTTTCATGGTCGTTATCTTCTACAGTGTGTAGGGAGAGACTGAGTACCTGATGAATATGTAATGTGGCAGATGGTAAGCTCCGTGGGACAGAAGCATTCGGGTGAGGACTGGAGAGTGACATTGGCCGTGGGCACTTCTTCATGTCAAATAACCTAGGAAGCCTTTTCATGAGGTGTCATTTGAGCAGATCCCTGAAGACAGCCAAAGACTGGGCCACAAAGATTCCAGAAAATTTCGTGCAAAGGGAGCAATAACAATATATATACTATATGTATATGCTGCTAAGTCGCTTTGGTCATGTCCAACTGAAGCGTGGGTTGCCCTTGCCTTCTCCGATATGTGTATGTGTATATATATATATATTATGTGTGTATATATATATATATATATATAAACAATGGTACCCCACTCCAGTGCTCTTGCCTGGAAAATCCCATGGACGGAGGAGCCTGGTAGGCTGCAGTCCATGGGGTCATGAAGAGTCGGACAAGACTGAGCGACTTCACTTTCACTTCACTTTCATGCATTGGAGAAGGAAATAGGCCACCCACTCCAGTGTTCTTGCCTGGAGAATCCCAGGGATGGGGGGAGCCTGGTGGGCTTCCGTCTATGAGGTCGCACAGAGTCGGACACGACTGAAGCAACTTAGCAATAGCAGCAGATACCATATAGCATTTATATATGGTTTGCGGTGAAATTCTGAAATCACACCTTTCATTTTTCTTTTAGGCACTAGTCAAGGTTTCATAAATACATTTTCCCCTTTGTTTAAAATCTTGGAGCACTTTTAAAAGTTTTCTTTTCTTCATTTTTTATATTTCCTACTATCACTTTGATCTTTAATGGAAATTTTGGTACTAACTAATCTTTTACTCTCTAATTTGACTTTTTGTATTTTTCATATTTTTCTCTGCTTGATATACATTTTAATGATGGAAAGCCAATTTTGTTCCTTTTAATGATTTTTTGGTCCATTCTAAATGTTGTATTTGATGGAAAGTAAAACTCAAGCCATCATTGATCATTAATTATGCTAGAAAAATATTATGCTTGAATTTCCAAGCAGAGACATAGTTTGGACCTGTGTTTTCAGATAATGATGCTTTAGTCTATCATTCAGTTGTGTGCTATAGGGAATACAGAGATGGTGATGTTGACAGTCCCTTCCCTTAGGGAGCTTTTGATCAAACAGGAAAAATAAGTCACAGAAGGTCAATTGGCCATCAGAGGCAGTGTGTATTGGGAGTCTTTTCCTGGATAACATGGGTCTGGAACACAAAATGATAGCTATTACTTTTATAGTCCCTACTAAGTATCAAACACCCAGTTCTCACTGCTGATAGGTCTATCAGGTGTCATTATTACCTGTATTTTAGGGATGAGAAATTGAAGTACCTAGAGATGGAATAGCTATGGTTGCCATGCTGGGTGGAAGAGCTGGAATTTGAACCAAGTTCGTATTTGTCCTAAAGTTATGCTAAGGAAGGGATGCTTTGACCCTCAGACAGATGAGGCAAGGAGCCCAAGGACATCTGGGTTCATGGGTACCTTTGGGATTAAGCTAAACATTCTGACAGAGGAGGCTAAACAGATTTGAGCCCCAGTGCAGGACATGGAGGCATCATAGGTTGGTAAGAGCACAAGAAGGGCCTCAAGTTGAAGATTTTTTCCTTTGTGCATGGGCCAGGAGGGAGCAATCAAAGCACCTCTTCAGATGGTAGTTGTTAAGTGTCAATCAAGGGTTTGGACCAGAGGGGAAAAGGCTGTAGTAGTGCTGAAGTGGAGAGGTCACTGTGTCCTGGGTCCCACTCAAGCGAATAATGAATTTTCTTTTCTAATAGAGGTGGAAATAATGAGCCTTGATTAATTCATCTATTTTTCACCCATGTTAATTTTCAGTTTTACTTGTTTCCTACACTTCACTTGCTTTCCTTCTGGGTCTTGCATTACTGATGAAAGTTTGGTTCTTTTGTGAATTTCTCATACTATTTCCTTTACCTCCTTCCACCCCTTATTGTCCTGTGGTGTCTTTGGTTCCAGAAGTCTAGGTTCTGATCCCATGTGTGCCCTGAATTTACTTTACCTAGAAAAGTAGTTTGGAGAGTGGACTCCATTTCTCTGCAGAAGAGACTATAGAACTGCATTGAAAATAGGGAGAATAAAAAGCTATTTTATAAATGGAGACATTGAGGTGCAGAGAAGCTAAGTGACTTTCAGAAGATCATTGCTTTAGCAACTGACAGAGCTGGAGTTGAGCCCAAGCCTTCTGACTCCGAATTCATTGTTTTTCCTTCGGTCTGCGCTGCTCGGGTGGAAACTTTCTCATGTGAAGATTGATGAGTCCTGGATCAGTCATACTATGGGGTGAGTGCTCATATCCTATGACTTAAGACGAATTAGTGAATGGGTGGGTCTCATTCAGAAGAATGAGACTTGGTTTCCCTGGTTAGTCCTGTAAGGGATTTTCAGAGCCCCTCTGGGAAAAAACCATCTCTGGTCAAATCCCATCTCAGCCCCTTGCCAGCTATGTGACTCTTAGCAAAGTACTTACCCTCTCTGTGACTCAGTTTCAGGTGGCTCAGTGGTAGAGAGTCCCTCTGCAAGTGCAGGGGACTTGGTTTCGATCCTTGGGTTGGGAAGATCCCCTGGAGGAGGAAATGGCAACCCACTCCAGTATTCTTGCCTGGAGAATCCCATGGACAGACTATACATGCACGTGACGTGATCTTTATTATAGAACAGGGATAAATAATAGTACCTGCCCCATGGACTTTTTTGCATGTGTGGAAACAAATGTGTTAAAACAGGTGAAAGCTCTAAGAAGAGTGCCCAGCATGGGGTGAGTGATCCTTAAAGAAGCAATCACCTATTTAATTAACTATTTAAAGAGCTAAAGCTGTTTACCTTAGGTATCCAAAGCTTAGAAACATTCTGGGTACTCGGAAGTTGTGTCTTAGCTGCAAATAATAGCTTTAGGATTTTGTCAGTGCTGGGGAGACCTCTGACCAAATCACTCCCTCTTGTATATAAGTGAAGCTGAATTCCCTAAATTGGCTCCATGGCCTGTCATTCCCTTTGACAGGGCAATGCTGCAAATGAAAATACTCCTGTGATGGCTAACTCATGTCATCAAAAGCTAAATGATTTCTATCTGGTCATATGTTGAATGTGACTTTTCATAGGGGCACAAGAGAGAATGTGTTACCGGCAAGGGGAAGGGAAGTAGAGGAGGTTGGTTAGAGGTGCCAAAAACAAATTCTCCATCTAGAAAAGTGAAGAAGAAAATGTTCGAAATGTCGTTGGCCTTCAAGGAACAACTTTGAAATGGGAAATATGCCATTGGCTCTGGGGGCCCTCCAGCCAGGTATTTCTCTCAAACCTCTCTCAGCCATGTCCATTTATCTCTCACATCTGATCAGATAAATTGCTTGTTTAAAAAGAATATGCGTGTGAGATTTGTTCAAAAAGTATGAGACATTATGGGACTTTATTGCATTGTAGCCTCAGTTCCACTCTGACAGTCATAAATAAACATTTCAATTGGGACAGGACTTCTCAATTGAGGAGGATGCTATATGGGTGAGAATTTCTTGACTCTTTATATATATACATGTATATATATAATCTTATTTATTTATCTTTGGCTGCAATGGGTCTTCGTTACTTTGCTTGGGCTTTTTCCAGTTGCAGCCAGCGGAAGCTTCCCTTGTTGTGGAGCACAGGCTTTAGACACGAAGGCTTAAGTAGTTGTGGCACACGGCT
Source organism: Neotragus pygmaeus (assembly GCA_006410875.1). Taxonomy (NCBI): domain Eukaryota; kingdom Metazoa; phylum Chordata; class Mammalia; order Artiodactyla; family Bovidae; genus Neotragus; species Neotragus pygmaeus. The sequence goes on along the minus strand of SJYV01053462.1, from coordinate 450,403 downwards.
TGGTAGTAGTGATGTATGGGCTTAGTTGCCCCGCAGCATGTGATATCTCCCCAGACCAGGGACTGAACTGTCTCCTACACTGGCAGGTGGATTCCTATCCATTGTGCCACCAGGGAAGTCCTGATTCTTTTTACATCTGTGGGAGAGAGTACTGTTAAGTGTGTGTGTCTGGATTGGGGGGTGGGTAGAGAATGTAGGTATTTTCAGAGCTTCTCTGCTTTGATTTGTACTAAATTTTGACCTCACTTGGGCCATAGTTTTGATATCCAGTTCCCAGGCCAGCAGATATACAGCAAGCTCTGTGTGAAGTATCTAAGCTTAGCCTTTGAGGACTCCTTTCTTTATTTAAAAAGAAAAGAAAGAGGAAAAGATGTGGCAAAATAAGGGTGACCTGCCTTCTTGAATTTCTTATGAAAAGAAATAATGAAAGCAAGAAATATAAAGCCCGTAGAAGACTGAGGAACTTTCTTCTGCAATGTCAGTTTCCTCCCTATAAGTAACCACCTAGGCAACCTCTATGACTGAGACTCTAGTCCTTAAAAAATAGTTTTTTCCTCTGAATGGAATCCAGTTTTATTTTATATTTTATCAATTTATTTATTTGAGGTTGTGCTGGGTCGTTACTGCACAGGCTTTTTTCTAGTTGCGGTGAGTGGGGGCTTCTCATTGCTGTGGCTTCCCTTGTTGCAGACCATAGGCTCTAGGCCACATGGGCTTCATCAGCTGCAGTTCCCATGCTCTGGGCACACACTCAGGAATTGAGGCATGTGGACTTAGTTGCTCTCTGGCATGTGGGATCTTCCCAGACCAGGGATCGAACCCATGTCTGCTGCATTGGCAGCTGAGCTCGTTACCACTGAGCCACCAGGGAAGCCCCAGTAATCTAGTTTTATTAATTAAACTTGATGTGTGGTAGGAAAAATTCTCTCCATCTGAAAGACCTGCTCAGTTTCATGGGCTCCCTATCTAGCTCCATGGGACAGTTCCCAGAGTTTGAAACAGAAATCACGGTGGAATCAAACCATTACACTTTGCTTTTGGAACAACTACAGTGTGGAATGTGGAAATATCTCTGATTGCCCACATTCCATAAGTCCAAATATGGGTCAGTCATACACAGGGATGTTGTCATTGATAGAAAAGGCAGAAGAACCAGAGATCAAATTGCCGCTGGATCATGGAAAAAGCAAGAGAGTCCCAGAAAAACATCTATTTCTGCTTTGTTGACTATGCCAAAGGCTTTGACTGTGTGGATCACAATCAAATGTGGAAAATTCTGAAAGAGATGGGAATACCAGACCACCTGACCTGCCTCTTGAGAAACCTATACGCAGGTCAGGAAGCAACAGTTAGAACTGGACATGGAACAACAGACTGGTTCCAAATAGGAAATGGAGTACATCAAGGCTGTATATTGTCACCCTGCTTATTTAACTTCTATGCAGAGTACATCATGAGAAACGTTGGGCTGGAAGAAGCACAAGCTGGAATCAAGATTCCCGGGAGAAATATCAATCACCTCAGATATGCAGATGACACCACTCTTATGGCAGAAAGTGAAGAGGAACTAAAAAGCCTCTTGAAAATGAAAGAGGAGAATGAAAAAGTTGACTTAAAGCTCAACATTCAGAAAACGAAGATCATGGCATCTGGTCCCATCACTTTGTGGGAAACAGATGGGGAACCAGTGGAAACAGTGTCAGACTTTATTTTGAGGGGCTCCAAAAATCACTGCAGATGGTAATTGCAGCCATGAAATTAAAAGATGCTTACTCCTTGGAAGGAAAGTTATGACCAACCTAGATAGCATATTCAAAAGCAGAGACATTACTTTCCCAGCAAAGTTCTGTCTAGTCAAGGCTATGGTTTTTCCAGTGATCATGTATGGATGTGAGAGTTGGACTGTGAAGAAGGCTGAGCATCGAAGAATTGATGCTTTTGAACTGTGGTGTTGGAGAAGACTCTTGAGAGTCCCATGGACTGCAAGGAGATCCAACCAGTCCATTCTAAAGGAGATCGGTCATGGGTGTTCTTTGGAAGGAATGATGCTGAAGCTGAAACTCCAATACTTTGGCCAGCTGATTCAAAGAGTTGACCCATTGGAAAAGACTCTGATGCTGGGAGCGACTGGGGGCAGGAGGAGAAGGGGACGACAGAGGATGAGATGGCTGGATGGCATCAGCAACGGGATGGACTTGGGTTTGGGTGAACTGCAGGAGTTGGTGATGGACAGGGAGGCCTGGCGTGCTACAACATGGGGTCATAAAGAGTCCAACACGAATGAGTGACTGAACTGAACTGAACTGTCATTGATAATGTTCATGTCATAGGGGAACTGAGAACATGAAAAACTATTACACATGATATTTGCTCATTTGATCTTGAGCCTCCCAGGAATCTAGACACACTAGATTGATCCCTCAAATACTGATAGATAAAAATTACCAAAATTTCTGTTTTTTATGGAATTCAGTGGTCTAATTAACTGAACCAAGAAAATTTTAATAATTATTGGGAACAATTATTTTTGTTGGGAATGAAAATTTTATGATATGAAGTATTATGGAACATAGATTAAGAGATCAAAGACTGTTTGTCTTTCCAAGAAGAGTATGTACCATAACATATTCAAAATTTTATACTAGCTTGGGATGGAAGTGTTCTGAATTCCAACTCATCCAAGCACCTAGTCATCATAGAGGTAAAACCAAGAGGAGCTGGTAATGGATTGAACTCTGAGAGGGGGAAGATATTAAGGAAGACTAATAGGTCTGTGGAACTGGATAGATAATGGTTAATAATTTCCTCAGAATCTCCATCAAACAGTCATCAACATTCACTTAAAAACATCCAGTTATAGCAAACCTTTCAAAGCATCCCATTCCATTTGGATGACTGATTTTCTCTTCTTTGGGGTGAGAGTCATGTTTATCATTGCATTTCCTCTATTTCTTATTCTTTTTTGTGCCCCTTATTCTTCAAACTGTGTGGAGGCCATCACTTGTTTATGGGTTGAAGTCAAGCCGCATTAATAATAGCACCTTAATATGATCAGTCTTAATTTTTGCTGTTTACATGGGACTTCTCCACCTCGTTAAACTTCCTGTTATTTCCTGGAGCCTCAAATGTGCTTGGCCGTCAGACTAGTCACACTGTCCTCCAGCCTTGTCCTCACTGCACCTTGTCTTTACTCTGGCCTCTTCTGCAGGAACCCTCTGTTAAAATGACACCCTCTTGAGCACAATAGGTTTTTGTGATGGTCTTTTTAAGTTCCCAGGTCACCGAAGGAGATGATGCATGAGAAAGAACAGCTCCTTCTCCACCCCTGGCCATGCTCTCTCTCCTGGGCCCTGAAGCAGCACTGCTTGATTTCATAGTCGTACAAAGTCTTTTATGAACGCAAGGCATTTCCCTGCCTTTTTCCCTCAGTGTGTGTCAGATATTGTCCTTTTGTGTCCATTGTTCTCTTCTTTATCTTCACCTATCCCTAACCCACAATTTCCCCTCTTTCTCCAGATTCCTGGAACTAAATCGGTCCCCTTCATGCCTCTTGTCCTTCCAATCCTATATATCTACACATATAATAAACTCATGTTCTTCTATATATCTACACATATAATAAACTCATGAAGGGTTCCTTGTCTGTCAGTTTCATAAAAAGGTGGACTAGATACTCCATGCCAGTGCAGGTAGGTCACTCTGCTGCATGACAACTTTAGACTGGTGTTCCTCAGCTGCTCCATCATTTTCCTGTGGGATACACGATGTTCTTTTATTGAAAAATCTCTGGGAAAGTCATCCTTGTCCTGTCTGCATTATTTCAGTGATGTGACTCCCCACCCCCACTCTATTCTGTTCCTCTTCAAAGTCACAATCATTCATTCTCCATCCTTTCTATTTTCCTCCAGCTTTATTGAAATGATTTGCTTTCTCTTTTCCTTTCCACATGTTTGATATCCTTTCTAATAAGCTAGAGGGTTGAGAGCCAGTCTTCAAGCCCCTAATACTCGAATTTTCTGTACTGAAAGGACTGTGGACTTGTGTTGAAGCCCAACTCTACTATGTCCTTCTGTGAATTTCATTTATTATGATGTATAAAATGAAAAACAACAACGTTATGAGGCAGAAGATAAATGAGATAACAAAGGCAGAATTACTGATTCAGTATCAAACCACATAACCAGTATCAGTCTCCTTCCCTTTCCCATCCCATCACTTGGTGACAAGTTGCAATGTGCTGTGCACTGGCTGTGGTCCATCGCTGCATGCTGACCCACAAAACACTCCTGCAATACGTCGAGTGCCTTCCTCATCTTGCCATCCTCCTTCCAGGCTACTCAGTATACCAGTGGCCTCTGCATCAAGTTTGCCATGGAATCTCAAGTTAGTATGTGTCTTGATTCTTTGGTCTTTGTACCTTAGTTGTTGTTGTTGAGTCACTAAGTCATGTCTGACTCTTCTGTGACCCCATGTACTATAGCCTTCCAGGCTTCTCTGTCCATGGGATTTCCCAGGCAGGAATACAGGACCGGGTTGCCACTGCCTTTGCCAGGGGACCTTCCCGAGCCAGTGATTGAACTCACGTCTCTTGCTTGTCAGGTGGGTTCTTTACCCGGGAAGCCTAGGTGTATCATTCATGTCACCCATTTGAATCATTGTGTTTTGCTCACTATGCAAATCCATGCAGTGTGATGACAGCTAGTGATATTAACACACAATTGTATACATGACCACATGTCTAACTTTATTTGTGAATGTATTCATCGTACAGATTTTACAGAAACACCTTAGAATTGAAGAAGAATTAGCTGTCATTAAGGTTGTAAGAGTGACATTTTGAGTTTGGAAAGGCAGTTGCAAATGAAGAAAAGGCATGGGGAAATGTATCCTGTCTCCCAGACCCATTGGTAGAATTAAATTTGCGTGCCCAGAAGTTACTTATAACATGTTGGTATTTACTGAAATATTTAAGGTTGCAAAACAGGCTTTTTAGAAGAATAACTTGAATGCTGTAAATGTGTTTAGCTCACATAGGCCCCCAGGGGAGCCAAACAAATGCTTCTCCTGATGATATCAGGCCCTTTAAGAAGGATTTTCTTGGTAAATCCTTATCTCTTAATCCACACAGAATTCCCCCAACTGAAAGCTGACTTATCATGCAAGTGCATGTCCACTTTAGAATACATTATTGCCTAATCTGGTGATAAAGCGTTTAAAAGCCTTATCTGATGCACAGATTTAGCCTGTAATTTGTATGACAGAAATGTGTGTCAGTTGCAACTTTTTATAAAAGGCTTTCAGATCATGGTGCTGGAGAAGACCCTTGAGTGTCCCTTGGACAGCAAGGAGGTCAAATCCCAAACCAGTCAATCCTAAAGGAAATCAACCTTAAATAGTCATTGGAAAGACTGATGCTGAAGCTGAAACACCAGTACTTAGGCCACCTGATAAGTAGAGCTGACTCATTGGGAAAGACCCTGATGCTGGGAAAGATTGAAGCTATGAGGAGAATGGGGTAACGGGGGGTGAGATGGTAGGGTGCCATCACCAACTCAATGGACATGAATTTGAACAAACTCTGGAAGGCAATGAAGGACAGGGAAGCCTGGTATGCTGCAGTTCATGGGGTTGCTAAGAGTCAGACATGCCTGAGTGACTGAACAACAGCAAAAATTACGGAACCCCAGGCCTTCATGTCCTTCTAATTCTGCATTCTTATTACCATCACAGGCCTGTTTGCTGGGCTTATTATATATTTTCTTTTGAAACCTGTCACAGACAACATTAACTCTTCCTGACATCAAAACTGTGCTCAGAGTTCTTGAATTCCCAGGAGTTCCCTTGTGTGCTGGGAATGGGGAGAGACCTATCACAGTTTCAATTAGGAATCAGAACAATGGCCATTTGTTTCAAAATTCAATTACTGGTTTTTTTTTTTTTTTGTGGCATGTATTTATATAGTCATTCTACCAGAGTTTTGGCCAGCTCAAATTCAGGAATGGTCTTATTAAATTGTTTTATGTTTTTCCTAGATAGTTAGGGACAGGGAGGCTTGGCGTGCTGCAGTCCATGGGGTCACAAAGAGTTGGACACAACTTAGCGACTGAACAACAACAAATATTTTTCAAATGATTATTTGGGGATGTTATTTGAATTCTAGGAACACAGGAAATTTCTAGAAACAGCATGAGACTGCTATAACAGGTTATCTTGTCTAACCATCTATACCACAAAACTTTGGCTTTTCCATCAATTTCATGAGTCTATACTTATCTTCGCCTTTATTCTTTCTAAACCTGCCATTTGGATAGGTGCAGTCTTTGACTTCTGATACATAATATCTTTTAATGTTTCTGCCTTTCAATTGAGGTCAATTAACAGATTTTTGAGAAGGAACTTGTGAAATCATCTGGAAATGCTTCTAAAGTTGTGTGTAAATGGTGTGAGAGAACTGTTAGACACCCATGTGACATATCTAGCTATAGGAATTGTGGACATGAGCATTTTGCATGAAGTAGTGATATTGTGAGTGGCAGTCAAGTAGGGAATTCTGAGAGCAGCACAGTTTATTAAAGGAAGACTTGTTCAGAGCCTGATACTACTTTCTTTGCCAAACCTTTGGGTCCAGCTATACCTGCTGTGACATGAAAGATTTTTGTCTTAGGACCTCTTGAAATTAGGGATGAGACTTTCATTCTTTTAAATTCAGGTATCAGAAGGTAAAAACTAGTTAGATATTGTTTCGACATTCCCATTACAACTTCCAGCCTTCTGCCAAAGGTGGAATGGATTTAAATGTTTGAGTAGACATAGTTCTAAGTATCCATACCCACAACTAAGCTCCTCCTCACAGAGGGGGCTCTTTCAAAGTCTGGGGGTGCTCTGATATTTTTTGTTACACCTACAGTCAAAGCTTATTTTTAAAAACTTATTTGTTAATTTATTTTTTTGGCCACACTACGTGGCATGTGAGATCTTAGCTCCCCGGCCAGAGAGTGAACCCTCGCCCTCTGCGTTGGAAGTGCATTGCAGGTGGATTCTTTACCAGCTGAGCTACCAGGGAAGCCTTAACCATCAGAGAAGAGAAATAATCCTTATGTAGAGGTGTTAGAGGTCTCCTGCGAATGTTCCATAACAGATCTATTTTCTCTCCCCAGTGTGTGCATGCTTAGTTGCTAAATTGTTTCTGACTTTCTTCAACCCCAGCTACTGTAGCCCTCCAGACTCTCCTGTCCAGATTTCCCAGGCAAGAATACTGGAGTGGGTTGCCATTTACTCCTCCAGGAGATCTTCCTGACCCAGGGATCAAATCCTGGTCTCCTGCATTTCTTGTATTGGCAGGTGGATTCTTTACCACTGTGCCATCTGGGAAACCTGTCTCCTTGAAGTTTTTGAAAATGCATTGTTTTGTAACTTCTATGTGTAAATGCTTAAGACATTTAGGCTTGGATTCTATTTCTAGTTCTTGTGACTTTGTGTAAGTTACTTAGGCTTACATGGTTCTCATGGGTAAAGAGGGAGTGTTGTTAGTACTCATCTCATAGATCTATGAGAATTAAATGTATGAGGCATTGGAAGCCCTTAACTGAGGCCTAGCAATGGTTAAGACTTCATGAGATGTTGCCTCATCTCATCTTCCTCTTCCTCCTCTGCTTTCTTTTCTTCCTCCTTCTCAACCGAATATGAGTCTACCTATTTTTAATATTTGTAGATTCTTATTGATTGTCTTTAAAATGTTACCTTCCTGGCTCTTAGTCAACCAAGGAAAATGAGCTTACCAGGCAGCAGTGGAGATTCTGGCTATCTTTGCTGAAACAGACATTGACACTGGGTTGGAATGGAGTGGTGGGTTACCCTATCCCTTTCTTGGGAGATCCTTCTGTTTAAACATTGCTATAGAGAGAGTTACTGGCATTGCGCAAAATTCATTTCAAAATAACTAACTCACATGGCAGATTTTATGAACTGACACTAGATTTAAAATGAATAAGGGCTTATCTTGATTACCATGGTAAGCATTAGGGTTTGTGAACCTTTAATACCAATATGTCTTCTTCAAAAGCAACAACACAAAAAGGAAGCAGATACACATTATGAAGCCATTTCCTATAAATTATTGACCTCTGTAGGATTCTGAATATTTAATCAGACATAGAACTCTTCTAAAGATCATACTTACATGAGAAACCCTTACCAAAGACTGGCTTTGAGCCCACTTGCTTCATCCTGTGTAGTAAGTACTACATTGCATTTAAAAGTCTATCCAGCATTAAAGACCTAAATGTAAGACCAGAAACTATAAAACTCCTAGAGGAGAACATAGGCAAAACACTCTCCGACATAAATCACAGTAGGATCCTCAATGATCCACCTCCCAGAATACTGGAAATAAAAGCAAAAATAAACAAATGGGATCTAATTAAAATTAAAAGCTTCTGCACAACAAAGGAAACTATAAGTAAGGTGAAAAGACAGCCTTCTGAATGGGAGAAAACAATAGCAAATGAAGCAAC
>SJYV01053462.1:385230-439093 GCA_006410875.1 Neotragus pygmaeus | reverse complement strand
GTAATGATGACCCTGTATGTGAGACAACAAAAGGACACAGACATAGAGAATGGACTTTTGGCCTCAGAGGGAGTAGGAGAGGGCGGGATGATCTGGGAGAATGGCACTGAAGCATATATACTATTATGTAAGAAACGAATCACCAGTCTATGTTTGATACAGGATGCAGGATGCTTGGGGCTGGTGTACGGGGATGATCCAGAGAGATGTTGTGGGGTGGGAGATGGGAGGGGGATTCGGGATTGGGAGCTTGTGTACACCTGTGGTGGAGTCATGTTGATGTATGGCAAACCCAATAGAGTATTGTAAAGTCAAATAAAAAAAAAAGTCTATCCAGCAATAAATTTTTTATGGCACTTTAAAAAATGGTTTTCAACTATAGTGGAATAGTAGACAAACCACCAAACTGGGAATCCAATAAACAGGATTTGAGTCCCACTTCTGTTCCTCACTAGCTGTGTAATCAGGGGCAAGTCACTTTAAACTTTCTGGTCCTCTTTAGCCTCTCTGTACATAAGCAACAATGATAGCATCTGTCATAGTGGCCTTGGGGAGTGGTTGTATGTTTCCAATGGAAATTGGACCCACACAACTTCTTTTGCAGAAGTTTATACAAATCTCATATTATGGTGATATATGCCAATGCAGGAGGCAAAATAGATGCGGGTTCGATCCATGGGTCAGGAAGGTCCCCTCGAGTAGGGCATGGTGACCCACTGCAGTATTCTTGCCTGGAGAATCTCATGAATAGAAGAGCCTGGTGGGTTTCAGTCGATAGGGTCACGAAGAGTCAGATAGAACTGAAGCGACTTAGCATGCACACATTTATGGAAGTATTTGGGATTCTTTTATAAAATTAGAATGCATAATGTGAGACAGTTTTTTTTTTCTTTTCCCCCGTAACAGAGGGACTATAGGGGAAACAAGAGAGATGGCAGAGTTGCTTTATCTCTGAGAGTCCCCATCCTTCTCCCTTCCTCCATGAGGTCTGTGGTCTCTGGTGGATCTTTAAACAAGAGAGTGCCCTTAAAGCCCCCTCCCAGGGTCTTTTCTCCTCTATAAAATGTAAAAGTATATTTTAAACCCTTTATTCTGGCATCCTGCAATTCATGGGGTCGCAAAGAGTCGGACACGACTGAGCAACTAAACTGAACTGAACTGACTGATTCATTCTGTATAATTGGAACATCATTATTCGAGAGCAGTTTCCTTAACTAGGAAATGCAAATTTGACTTAATACATACAATAACTGTTCCTGATTTAAACTTCTCATAAAAGCAAACTCCACAGAATGGGTTCACATATTTAAAAAGACATTTCAGATTTTTTTTTTCATAGTAATATTTTTTTTTAATTTTTTTTTTTTTACTTTACAATACTCTATTGGCTTTGCCATACATCGACATGAATCCACCACGGGTGTACACGAGTTCCTAATCCTGAATCCCCCTCCCACCTCCCACCCCACAACGTCTCTCTGGCTATGCCAGTCTTAATCAAGAATGTGCCAAGCCCATCTTTATGGGATGCTGTGCAATCATACACTGACCTTTGAAACTTAAGTATTCAATGTGTAAGTATCTCATATGTACAGATTCTTTTTTAAATCACAAGGAAGGGGTTTCTTCCCTCAATATACCCATATACTTCCAATAAATGACTATATAAACCAAGTAGAGGCATGAGCTCAGAGATGTGTTGAGGATCTCGATATCTGATATTTTCTTGGAGATCGTGTGGTAGGCTGGAATTTTCTTTGTGTCGTGAAGTTTTAAAGAGGTAAGGGAGAGGTGAAGAAAAGATTCTCTGAAGTCTTTGGGAGAATCTTCAGTGCTCACACCTTTTAGCATGTATGGGTATCGGAGTGGCTTGGTTCATGGATTAAAAAAACAAACAGGGTTTTCTGGGTGGCTCATTGGTAAAGAATCTGCCTGGTAATGCAGGAGACACAGATTTGATCCCTGATCCAGGAAGATCCCAATGCCCCAGAGCAACTAAACCTGTGCGTCTTAACTATTGAACCTGTGCTCCAGAACCCATGCTCAGCAAAAGAGAAGCCACTGCGGTGAGAAGCCTGGGCACTGCATCTAGAGAGCATCCCTCACTTGCAGCTAAAGAAAAGCCCATGCAACAACGAAGACCTAGTACAACTAAAAATAAGTAAAATTATTTTTTTAAAATAATTCACAGTATATAACTGCGAAATTCTAGATGTTCAAGCTGGATTTAGAAAAGGCAGAGGAACCAGAGATCAAATTGCCAACATCCGCTGGATCATCGAAAAGCAAGAGAGTTCCAGAAAAACATCTACTTCCATGTTATTGACTATGCTAAAGCCTTCGACTGTGTGAATCACAACAAACTGTGGAAAATTCTTAAGATGGGAATATCAGACCACCGGACCTGCCTACTGAGAAATCTGTATGCAGGTCAGGAAGCAAAAGTTAGGACTGGACATGGAACAACAGACTGGTTCCAAATTGGGAAAGGAGTATGTCAAGGCTGTATATTATCACCCTGNATTTTTTTTTTTTTACTTTACAATACTCTATTGGCTTTGCCATACATCGACATGAATCCACCACGGGTGTACACGAGTTCCTAATCCTGAATCCCCCTCCCACCTCCCACCCCACAACGTCTCTCTGGCTATGCCAGTCTTAATCAAGAATGTGCCAAGCCCATCTTTATGGGATGCTGTGCAATCATACACTGACCTTTGAAACTTAAGTATTCAATGTGTAAGTATCTCATATGTACAGATTCTTTTTTAAATCACAAGGAAGGGGTTTCTTCCCTCAATATACCCATATACTTCCAATAAATGACTATATAAACCAAGTAGAGGCATGAGCTCAGAGATGTGTTGAGGATCTCGATATCTGATATTTTCTTGGAGATCGTGTGGTAGGCTGGAATTTTCTTTGTGTCGTGAAGTTTTAAAGAGGTAAGGGAGAGGTGAAGAAAAGATTCTCTGAAGTCTTTGGGAGAATCTTCAGTGCTCACACCTTTTAGCATGTATGGGTATCGGAGTGGCTTGGTTCATGGATTAAAAAAACAAACAGGGTTTTCTGGGTGGCTCATTGGTAAAGAATCTGCCTGGTAATGCAGGAGACACAGATTTGATCCCTGATCCAGGAAGATCCCAATGCCCCAGAGCAACTAAACCTGTGCGTCTTAACTATTGAACCTGTGCTCCAGAACCCATGCTCAGCAAAAGAGAAGCCACTGCGGTGAGAAGCCTGGGCACTGCATCTAGAGAGCATCCCTCACTTGCAGCTAAAGAAAAGCCCATGCAACAACGAAGACCTAGTACAACTAAAAATAAGTAAAATTATTTTTTTAAAATAATTCACAGTATATAACTGCGAAATTCTAGATGTTCAAGCTGGATTTAGAAAAGGCAGAGGAACCAGAGATCAAATTGCCAACATCCGCTGGATCATCGAAAAGCAAGAGAGTTCCAGAAAAACATCTACTTCCATGTTATTGACTATGCTAAAGCCTTCGACTGTGTGAATCACAACAAACTGTGGAAAATTCTTAAGATGGGAATATCAGACCACCGGACCTGCCTACTGAGAAATCTGTATGCAGGTCAGGAAGCAAAAGTTAGAACTGGACATGGAACAACAGACTGGTTCCAAATTGGGAAAGGAGTATGTCAAGGCTGTATATTATCACCCTGCTTATTTAACTTATATGCAGTGTACATCATGAGAAATGCTGGACTGGATGAGGCACAAGCTGGAATCAAGATTGCCAGGAGAAATATCAATAACCTCAGATAAGCAGATGATACCACCCTTATGGCAGAAAGCAAAGAAGTACTAAAAAGCCTCTTGAAGAAAGTGAAAGAGACGAGTGAAAAAGTTGGCTTAAAACTCAACATTCAGAAGATGAAGATCATGGCATCTGGTCCCATCACTTCATGGCAAATAGATGGGGAAACAATGGAAACAGTGACAGACTTTATTTTCTTGGGCTCCAAAATCACTGTAGATGGTGACTGCAGCCGTGAAATTAAAAGACACTTGCTCCTTGGAAGAAAAGTTATGACCAACCTAGACAGCATATTAAATAGCAGAGACATTACTTTGTCAACAAAGGTCCATCTAGTCAAAGCTATGGTTTTTCCAGTGATCATATATGAATGTGAGAGTTGGATTAGAAAGACACCTGAGTGCTGAGGAATTGATGTTTTTGATCTGTGGTGTTGGAGACTCTTGAGAGTCCCTTGGACTGCAAGGAGGTCCAACCAGTCCATCCTAAAGGAAATCAGTCCTGAATATTCATTGGAAGGACTGATGCTGAAGCTGAAACTCCAATATTTTGGCCAGCTGCTGTGAAGAACTGACTCATTGGAAAAGACCCTGATGCTGGGAAAGATTGAAGATGGGAGAAGAAGGGGGCCACAGAGGATGAGATGCTTGGATGGTATCACTGACTTGATGGACATGAGTTTAAATAAACTCTGGGAGTTGGTGATAGACAGGGAAGCCTGGAATGCTGCAGTCCATGGGGTCACAGAGTCAGACATGACTGCGTGACTAAACTGAACTTATTTTGTAAAAGTTGCAAAAAGGAGCCATTTTTCTTACTCTTTGATTACTAGCTGTGACTTTGGCTAGAAATTTATTGACCAAAATAATTCTACTGAACATAAGTTCGCCTCTATATAATTATTTCAGAGATTCTCTAGTATGTTATAATAAGGCCCAGCTTGGAATGCTTTTGACTCTTAGTCAAATCAGAGTTTTAAAGGTAGAGGTTTTGCTTCTATAGAATAGTCTAGCATAATGCTGTCCTTCTTGTGACATTGTAGGAATACAAAGAAAATCATAAAATTGTAGTTTTTATGAAGAAAAAATTCAATGAGGTGATACATGTGTGCGTGCATACGTGCTCAGTCTTGTCCAACTCTTTAAGATCCTTTGGACTGTAACCTCCCAGGCTCCTCTGTCCATAGGATTTTTCAGGCAAAATACTGGAGTGGGTTGCCATTCCCTTCTCCAGAGATCTTCCCAAGCTAGGGGTAACCTACATCTCCTGTATCTCCTGCATTGCAGCCAGATTCTCTACCAGTTGAGCCATCGAGGGAAGGTGATAATGTAAACTCTATTAGTTTTGCTACTTTCTGCTTGTCATTATCTTTTCCTTTTAACTTAGACCTACTCTTTGACCATGAAATGATTCTCTTTCTTGTCAAGGCTGATCCTCCTCATTTATCCTCAAGCCCATGTCTTCATCCTTTGGGGCCTTCCTTCATCTATTGTTCCATACTTTATCCCATCTTTCACTTGTATCATCAATAGCTCCCTCTTTGCTACTACTTTTTTCTCAGCCTAAAAACATGCTCAAGTTTCCTTTGTCTTAAAAAACAAAAACAAAAGTAACCACAAAGCCATAATATTTGTACAAGTTATTATTTATTACCTTGCCTTAACTATCTGCCTATCTCTTGCTCTTTGCAGCATATTTTGGTGTTCTATTCTTTGCTGAAATTGCTATCTAAAGCTGTTCTTCTAATCTCCCCTTCTAGTTGGTTTCTTTTTCAATTTCTTTGCAGAATTTTCTATTCTCCTGAGTTCCTCATTCTTGATGCTGTTTCTGATCTCTTTCTACTCTATTCTGTTCTGACATTACTGCTAGATTCATCTTTCTTAAGTTTAACCCTGGACATATTACTGTCCTGATCAAAACTCATCAGTGGTTTCCCGTTTTTTAAAATGAAGTTAGCATTAATTTCCTACCAATCTGGATTCAAATTTTTTTAATCATGTGGCATCACTTCATACATCCTGATACCCATCTAAAAAAGAAAGTCATTTTTCCCTTTGTGCATGTTAGCAAATTTGCCAGTCTTATGTAATGCTTCTCTTGTATTTCCCTTTTCTTAATCTCTACTTGTTGAGATCTTACCCTTTATGAGAGGCAGTTTCAAATGCTTCTCTTGAAGGATTTTCTGATCCTACAAATCTAATGTACTTTCTCCTTTCTTTGATCTCTGATTTTTTTGTTTGATGTCTATTGAATGGATCTCTTTCTGGTTTGTATTGTAGTCATTTAGTTGTGACTCCTGTACTCCTACTCCTGCTGTGTTTAGATTATTTGAAGAAAAATTCCTTCAGGGAGAGAAGAGCTAGAAAGCTGTTGCAGACCTACCCTTGTGTTTGTATCTTCTATCTGAAGGACTGTGACACTGTTCCAACCTAGGGTGGGTAGGAGGTAGACAGGCAGGCCCTAAATTGTCCAAAATCACATGTGAGAGACAGAATTCAAAACTACCTAGGCCTGAATGAGCAATGGGAGGGACCAGTAATGGTATCCAGAAGTAACTGTAGCTGAAGGAGGACTCCCCAAGAGCCGCTGTGGTCTTCTTGAGTAGAGGACCTACCTGTTAGAAAACCATAGTCTAGGAGGGAGGGAGCCAGGGAGTAGATATCCTGACCCTTTCCCCATTCTACCTTCTAACCTGGTACTACAATGGCTAAACCTAGTGGCTAGAGTGCAGGGGAGCTTGTTGATGTTGTTGCTGCTGCTGCTGCAAAGTCACTTCAGTCGTGTCCGACTCTGTATGACCCCATAGACGGCAGCCCACCAGGCTCCGCTGTCCCTGGGATTCTCCAGGCAAGAACACTGGAGAGGGTTGCCATTTCCTTCTCCAATGCATGAAAGTGAAAAGTGAAAGTGAAGTCGCTCAGTCATGTCCAACTCTTGGACCGTAGCCCACCAGGCTCTTCCATCCATGGGATTTTCCAGATGAGGTTGAGTCTGGAAAAAAGTCAGTCTCCTGGTGCTTAAATTGGTGTGTAAAAGGACAGAGTGTGAATCTGTATTAAGATGGACAATTTCCAGTTAAAAAATGGAAGTTATAGATGATCTATCTTAGTAATATTGGACTCAGATGGAGTCACAGGGCATGGGCTGGGCCAATGACTGAGTAAAAAAAGATTTTCCACTGGCCTTTGAGGCCCAAAATCAATTAGGAAATCTACAGCAAACAGACAGAATGATTAGACAGCTAATTCTTGGATCTAATTTTAGGCTTTGGTGAAATAATGTCATGAGCATTGACTAGCATCTGCTAAAGGCAATAATTTCCTATTATGATGAGGCACAACAGATCTTTCCATTTGGGGTAGAGAAAAATCATGTACTTGCTTACTGGAAAAAGAGTCAGGGAAGAAATCAGCCCAGCAGTGTTGTTTTGGAGAGACTGTCTGCCTGGAGTTTGCGAGAGGAAATGAGAGGCCTGAAGACTTACCGGGGAACAAAGTGCTTTCACAGTGGGCACAGCCAGAGAAGGTCACTTGGTAGACCGGATTAAGATGTATAATTTAGTGTGTGGCACCTGCAGAGCTGCTGTATTTTAGTCAAAGCAGAGTGAGGCATTGCTGCTTGAAATAGGCCTATGAACTCAGCATGGAATTGTATATAATCCCACTCCATAGTCCTTTATTTATTTTTTTAATTTTATTTATTTTATTTTTGGCTATGCTGCGTCTTTGTTTTGCTTTGCAAAAGCTCTCTCTCATTGCTGTAAGTGAGGGCTATTCTTTGTTGTGGTGCACAAGCTTCTCATTGCAGGGACTTCTCTTGTGGTGGAGCTCAGGCTGTAGAGGGTGCAGTCTTCAGCAGTTGTTCACAGGCTTAGTTGCTTTGTGGCATGTGGGATCTTCTGAGATTGAACCCATGTCCTCTCCATTGGCAGGCGGATTCTTATCTCCTGTACCACTAGGGAAGTCCCTTTCCTTGTATTTTTCTTTTTTTCTTTTTTCCACTCCTAAGACTTACAGTTCCTTTTCTCTGGCTTCTCAGATGGAAAATACATGAAATGATTCAACATTGTACTGTACTCTGACTTATTAATGGATTGTCCCAGAGAAGCTTTTGCCCTGCTCAGAAGCCTTCTTTTGATGTGGAGCATCCTGGAGTGCTGAGGTTGAAGTTCATTTGTTCAGGGCATTTGTTCTGCAAAAAGGAAGCATTTTGTAGTTTTTTGGTCCTCTTATAGGTATCACCAAGTAGTATTTTCAGTTAGTGTATTGGAAGCTCAGAAATTAAATTTTTCGTGTCACAGAGGACCTAAAATTTGAAGGAAGGAAGAATGTGAGATATGTTTATCCAGATCCAGACACTGGCAGGGATGCTAGACTGATGACTGAATTCTGACAGTCTGTTCTTGCCTGAGAGAGGGAGATTTAGGGAGAACCACAGAGAGTTATTCCTTGCTCCAGAAGCAGTTCTATAATTATTCACTGATGATAGTAGAGGATGTACACAATGAGTTTTTTTGATAAAAATAATTTCAAACTGTGGAAGAGAATGGGGACGTAAATTTGAAAATGTTTGTATTTCTTTGCAACAATCTATCTTAAATTTGGATGTTCCAATGATTCTAAAATTCATCCTTGGACCAGAAAACATGAATTATCTTTTCTTTTCCATGAGTTTCCTCTAAGATGCACTGTGGTTGCCAAATTCAAGCAAGCTGGATTGTCTTTGTGCCCCTAGGATATCACAACTTGTGTTCTTGCACATTCAGTGGGAGCGCTTGTTTTTCTCAACTAACTCTCCCTTATTATTAAACTACTGTTCTCAGTCCCTATCTTCCACTGCACATAATGTTTTTTGCTTGAATTTTTTTGTTAAATGATAAGGTCCAGAGAGAGAAGAAATAGGAATACCTTCCCTATGATCACTGGAAACTCAGGAATTCTGAACACATGGTATGAACATTTACATCTGGATTCGGACCCCTCCTCCCCCACCCCCTGAATCTGATAGAATAGTATTTCATCTTGGAAGCAGTAACACCTCTGTGACACTAAAAAAAATTTTTTCGGGACTCTAAGAATGGAACTCTTCTCTTTGACAGTTCATGGGGACTTATTGTTGCCAAACATCCTGCTGTGCACCACAGCCAGTGTTGAGATCTATAACCTCAAAGTCACACTTTTCATTTTCTATGCCCTGTGTTTTGATCCCTGGTTGAAATAGTCTCCATCATGGTATGATACCTTGTGATTTTTACTAATTTTATGGTATTTCTCTGCAAAAGAAATGTAGTAAAGATAATTGTAGAAGAAAATATAGCAGGTCTTTGAGAAGGGATATTATATAAAAGCTGAAGCTAAGAATTTATGGATGCAACTGGATATGTGACTTCTGTTACTCTCAGAGAAGGGAGAAAGAAACTTTTGCCATTAATAGGATTGGGTTGGCCAAAAATTCAATCCATATTGTAGATTTTTCCATAACACCTTACCGATATTATGGAAGCCCTATGGTTTAATATAGCTTTAGCTTCTGAGATGTGGGTTTTGGTCTCAGTTTGGCTACACTGATTGAAAGATTTAAATCTAGAGTTTATAAACTTACAATAAAAACATAATAAGTTAGACTATTGAACTTTAGTTTATTTAGATACAAAATGTGGGGAGTTATCTTACTTCTTGTTTCTTTTTCAACCTCTTTTGAGGTTTCTTTTTCCTCCATTTATTCCTTTAATATCTGTCTTCCCAGTATTGTACTCTCTAACCTTTTCTCAGTCTGCATACTCCCCTTGAGTAACTTCATCCAAACCTGTGACCCATCCAAACTCCATACTGTTTGCGTCCTGGTTCTTTGTATTGCTGAGTAGTTTTGAGTTGCATCCTGAATATTTGGAATATTGTACACTCTGAGTAATGTCTTCCCCTTTTCAGGCAGCCAACCTGGTTTAGTTCAAGCTCAAAGTCCTAATCAGTCTTCTGTTGGTTGTGGTTTTAATGTCAACATTCAGAGCTTTTGCAGTGTTCTTTGGGGCTTTCCCATGCACGTGCTATAGTTGCACCTCTAGGAGGGTAGCATGTAGGATCTTAGTTCCCTAGTTCACTTCAGTTCAGTTCAGTCATTCAGTCGTGTCCAACTCTTTGTGACCCCATGAATCACAGCATGCCAGGCCNCCACAGGAAAAACCATAGCCTTGACTAGACGGACTTTTGTTGGCAAAGTAATATCTCTGCTTTTGAATATGCTCTCTAGGTTGGTCATAACTTTCCCTCCAAGGAGTAAGCGTCTTTTAATTTCATGGCTGCAGTCACCATCTGCAGTGATTTTTGGAGCCCCCCCAAATAAAGTCTGATACTGTTTCCACTGTTTCCGTATCTATTTCCCATGAAGTTCCCTAACCGGGGATCAAATTGGAACCCCAGCACTGAAAGAATGGAGTCTTAACCACTGAACCACCAGGGAAGTCCTGGAGGTCTGTCTCTTCGTCTGAAGGTCTGTCTGTTAGTTTTTTGTTTATTTTCTTTCCCAAAGTCTTTTGCATGCTGCTTAGGATCAGATCCACACATACACAGTTGGGGGTGAATTCCGGAGTTCAAAAATATACTGATTGGGTTATTTTCTAAGCTCCCCATATTTGGGGGACTCTCTGGGGATTTTCAGTCTTCTAACTATAAACCTGAGACTTATCCACCTCTACTTCAAACTTCCTGGAACTGTACTGACATCTGGGGCCAAGGAGGGGCAGAACAGAGACAAAAAGGAAGAAAGGAGTGGAGTTTGCCCCCACTGTCTTGGGACTACAGTTTCTCTGATCAAAGAGGGACATTCTCTTCTTTTAGAGTTTTAGGTGGCGACGGGCTCCTTCTGCTGCTGCTGTCACTGTCAGGAGATATCTTTTCTACTTCTGATTCTGCACTAGAAGATTTCCTTCATAACTTTATCTGTTTGTGCCGTTACTCACTTTCATGTTTCAGGGTGATCTGAGTCTAGGCTAAGGGGCTGGCTACTGGAGGAAAAAATGGACAAATTTAACTGCAATAAAGCAGTTGGATGACACTTCAAAGTCTGCTCTTCTTCACCAACTGACTTGCTACTATTTACTTTTCAGAGGACTCCAGTAACTACTCCATGCGTTCTGTATAGATTTTTAAGGTGTATTCAGCGGTTGAATCAGGATGGAGTGTGATTATCTTACATAGAACTTATATACGATATGAAACTGAAAGTGTTAGTTGGCTCAGTCGTGTCTGACTCTTTGCAACCCNCTCCATGCGTTCTGTATAGATTTTTAAGGTGTATTCAGCGGTTGAATCAGGATGGAGTGTGATTATCTTACATAGAACTTATATACGATATGAAACTGAAAGTGTTAGTTGGCTCAGTCGTGTCTGACTCTTTGCAACCCCACCAGGCTCCTCTGTCCATGGGATTCTCCAGGCAAGAATACTAGAGTGGGTTGCCATTGCCTTCTCCAGGGGATCTTCCAGACCCAGGGATCCGATCTGGGCCTCCCACACTGCAGGAAGATTCTTTACCATCTGAGCCACTAGGGAAGCCCAATAACCCTAGTCCTAGCCCTTGTTGGTGTAGTTTCCACTTTGCTTCTGGAGTGATTTTTCTATAATACAAATCTAAATAAGCAGCATGCCTTGCTTAGGATTCTTTAATGATTCGCTATGGCTCCTGGGATGTTCCAGCTCCTTAGCCTGGGTTTAGTACAGTCTTTTAACACTCTTCTAGTCTCCAGTGCCCAGAATGGAGAAAATGTAGTTTCCCAAGAGCATGGGACAAGCTCCTGTTTCTGTTTTTTTTTTTTTTCTTCTTTCTGTTCTGTGCCTCCCTGGCCTTAGACATGGGCACCAGAAAGAGCATTCTGTATTGAAGTTTCTACGTGGAAATGTTTTTTTAAAAAAATAGTAGCTTCATGCCTTGAATTGTGGTTTTATTGCTGTAAAATACAATCTCATAATTTCCTAAAACTTGGCTTTAATTTCCTAACCATGACTAATATACATAACACTAACCATGACATTTTCTCCATGTGTATAATCAAGACTTATAGAGACAAGGAGAAAAAAGTAGTTAACCCTATAAAAGAACACTGTATGTCTATAATTTTCACAAAAGATATAGCCTTCATATGAGTCTGTATTAGAATTTTCAAGAGTTCTACTTGACAGGTACAGATGCAATGAGTTTCTGGTGCCCTGACGCTGCATTATATTGCTTAAGGGAGAGCCTTAGAGAACAGCATTTTGTCTGATCAGACATGCCAAAACACGAGTTGTGAAAGTAGCGAGATGTGAGACATATTTGAAGAAATAATGTGAGTAATACCAAGCCAGCAAAATAAAGGAACTCTTCTATTCAAATTTCTTGAAAAATTAGTTCAGCATTAGAAGGCAATAAATAAGGAGCCACTTTACCTACAAAGCCATGCAATGACACAGATCTAGGTTTTATTCTTCCTTCTTTTGAGCCATATGGCCTTAGACCAGGGTCCTTAATCTCTCTGAATTTCAATTTCTTCATCTGTAAAAGGGAAATATGTTTGTTAAATGAGATAGCAAAATAAAAGTGAGCACACGTATATATTCAATACAGGAAATTCCCTCTCTTAGGGCATAGACTTTTAAAATAGGCAATCATGGTTTCATCTGAAGTCATAGCATGAACTTTGTGCTGCTACTTTGAACAAATTATATATATTAAAAAAAAAAACACTTTCACTCTTCCCCTTCTCCCACATCACACACCTCTTCTAATCCAGGGAAATTGAGAAGGTAAGAAGAACTAGAGGAGAGTGATGCTTGAAGGCAAGACAAGACCTTTCCCATCTTTGTGCAACTTAGGATAATAGCACTTCAGCAGCTTCACTTCAGTTTTTTGACAGTTCCTCAGTTGAGCTGTCCATGCTCAGCATCATGAAGAGCGGATGTTGGCAGCTATGCAGTTGCTTTTATAACTGGTTGTTTATGACTGTTTTACCACTTCCGAATTAAAAAACCACCTCCAAAGTGTGTCCTTGGATATATTCAGAGAGTTTGTACTATTAAGTATTAAGAATCTATACCTATGGGCACGTTTAAGAAAGGCCAGGAATGAGCATTTTAGACAAGTTTCAGAGATATTATAGTTGAATGAGAACAATCCCGTAGAAAGCTGTGAGAGAGGCAAGGCCTCAGCTGGCCTCCCATGTCTTCTCTGCTTCCTCTCTTCTTGCCCTTTAACCCCTGTGAGTACCCCGAGTCCTTCTGGAACTTCTGGGTTGACCAGATGGTTGCTTTTTTTCTTCTTTTCTTTTTACTTTCATTTTACCCCTCTTGTTTTCATATGTCTTCAGTAAGGAGTCTCTGTTAAAAAGCTCTTCTTCATTTCTCCCTTCCTACACTCAAAATGTAGTTTTATGTAGAGACCTGAGCTATCACTGAAGATATCAATGGTTAATAAATGGTTATTGTGTTACCCTCCCCAGGGGATTTCTTTTTAAGCTTGGAAGTCCTGAAGACTGGGCAGTGCCTTCATTTGAGAAATGAAGTGTCATAATGTAGAATTCTAAGCTCATGATTGTGTGGAGGGATGTTAGCCAGAGAGACGCCCCTGGGATACTTCACATCACAGGAGGGAGCAGCTGCCTTCCCCATCGATGTGACATTTCAGCCACTTTGACGGTGAGGTCATTGATTGAAAGTCCATACAGGGCCAGCAATGGCTTACAAAGATTTTTCCTTTTTCTCTGCCATTCCATTTGACTTTAGATAGGCAAGAAGTAGGAACACAAACAAACCAACAAAACAACAACAACAAAAACAAAGAGAACCTGACTGAGATGCCTGAGTTACTTCTTTTAAATTTAAAATTAAGCATTTTCACTTTTAGCTCTTTTAGCAGAATTTATGAATTGTGTCCAGAAGAGATGTCAAATTTGTGCCTAGTATCTTTCCTCCGTATTTCTTTAAGTCAAATAGAGTGTGTGTTAGTTGCTTGTCATGTCTGATTATTTGTGACCCCATGGATGAGAGCCCACCAGGTACTTTGTCCATGGAGTTCTCCAAGCAAGAATACTGGAGTGGGTTGCCATTTCCTACTCTAGGGGATCTTCCTGACCCAGGGATGGAACCCGGGTCTCTTGCATTGCAGGCAGATTCTTTACTGTCTGATCCATAATCTCAAATCTTAGAAGGTGCTTCTTGGAGAGTAAAAAGGTTTGACTCATTTTTGCAAAGTAATCTTCCAAATCCGAGTTACTAAAATGGCTATGTTTTCTAAGGATCTCAAAGTCCCCTCTCCTCAGGATTTCTGGGACGTATGCTAGCTCTGTTTTATAGAAGAACCTAAACGAAACCTTGAGAAGTTGAGAGACTGGCTTAGGGTATACATTAAGTTCCCGCACAGGGCAAAGGGACAAAGGGACTTTTATCTTGGGGCTAATATTAGAACACTCTCCTATTCTCAGCTGTAGAAAAGCTTTGCTAGTCAAGGGTGGGCTGGGAGCGGGGAAGAGGTTACAGTCAGCCTTCTGGCTGATGTCTTGAGTTGATTGAGGTCAGCCAGAGAGGAAGGGTAAGACCGGTAACGCTTTGATTTCTGTCGGTATGTGATTCCTGCACTCTGTTAGACTCTGTTAGACTAGCTGCTTTCCTCCCGTTTCCCTCACAGGCAGTCTCGTTGCTGGAGATGACTGTCAGCTGCTTTCCCCACACTGCCACCATCACATGCCCCACCACTGGAGCCTCAGAAGCCTGACCACAGACCAGCATCTCCGAGGCATGAATAATTAGGTAGGCATAATGGAAGGCACTCACTGCACCCTCCAATTGCATAAACCCATTACCGAAGTCTGCTACATCAGCTTCTATCTTCCAAGGGGCGAAGTCAGAGGATTTTCGTACAAGGACACTGTAACTCTAGACAGAGCCAGTAAAGGGTTTCATAACTGCTACCAAGTCAGGGAGGGGTCCGACATCCACAGCCTCAGTCTGCAGCCGAACGAACATCCAGGCGACATCTTTTTCAAGCCGACTCCCACGAAAGACATTCTGACTGAGCTGTACAAACTCACTGCCGAGAGGGAGAGACTGCTGGCCGGTCTGCTGAGCTCAGACCACATCCTGGGGGTTACGATGGGGAACCAGGAGGGGAAGCTGCCTGAACTCTCTGTGAGCCTGGCCTCCGAGGATGACTGTTTCCAGAGTGCTGGCGACTGGCTGGGGGAGCCCGCTGTGGGCTGTCTCAACAAGAGGAGCTCCCACAGGAACAAAAAGGCCCGGAGGTTTGGTGGAAGGAGAGAGAGCTTTGAGGGGCTGTCTCAAAGCTCCCTGCAGAAGAGGACAAAAAGAAAGGGGCATGGAGGACAGGAACTGGCTCCTCTGCTGGGGAAGGACCAGGTCTGTTCCAGCAGTTCCCTTCCTCTCTCTCGAACAAGGCCTCATCTTTGGCTTCTGGAGGAGAGAGGCAACTTGCTCCTCAATGGGGAGCTTACTTCATCCCTGCAGAGAAGAGAGAGATGCACCCTAGAGGTCCCTAGGACACTGGATGCTGACTCTGGCTTGGGAAGCATCAAGAAGCCTTCTGAAGATGCAGGGCCAGGAAGAGGCGGGCTGCCTCCTGACTGCAGCTCCACGGAGCCAGGGGATGATGGAGCTAGGCAGCTGAAGAGAACCCCTCGCAGGCTGGTACATCAGCAAACAGGCTTGTCTGAAAGTCGCAAGGAGCCTGAGAAAGAACCAGAAGTAGAGAGAGGCCAGAGGGCGAAGGCTGCTGAGTGGACTCATAGGAAGAAGCCTGTCTCCCGAGTGGTGGCCAGAGTCCAGGATCTGTCCACTCAGGTACAGCGAGCAGTCAAAATGCATCCTGAGGGTGAGGGAAAGATTGCCCCTGGCCCAGCAGCCCCAGCTGAGTTCATACCAGGCGCAGACTTGCTCACCCTCCCGGGAGCTGAGGCTGGGGCTTGGGGAGCCAGGGCCCTGGACAAGGAACAGCAGAGGGACAGGTCACGGCAGCCATCAGCTGGGGAACGCCCCCCAGCCAGCGCTGAGGCAGCTGTGAACAAGGTCCTCCTGAAGGTGATAGAGAGCGAGAAGTTAGATGATGCCGCCGAGGGCAAACGGCTGGGCTTTCCCTTTGGCACGATTGGCGCCCACACCCTCCCAGAAACCAGGAGCAGGAGGGGAGCTGGGCTTGGCCGCAAAACCTTGTTTCTGGATCTGCCCCGTGGTGGCGTGGACCCTGGAAGTGATGAGAAAAGGCTGCCCCCACCAGCGCTGGCTGCTCATGGCGTGGTAATTAATAATTCAGCCTTTCCGCCCAGCACACGCAAACGGATGTCACCTGTTCCCTCACCTCTCTCTCCAGGGCTCCCCAGCCCTCAGCAGCATCACAGGATCCTCCGGCTCTCCTCACCGCCTGGAGGGAGGGAAGCCGCTCTTGATGACTCTCTTTCTGGAAGGAGCCGTGCTTACTCTGGGTCCCTCTCTGCTGACACCTTGGAGCCACCATCCTCTGCCAAGGTCACGGAGACCAAAGGGGCCAGCCCGACCTCCCTCAGAGTGGGCCAACCTCGGTTGGTGCCCGGGGAACCTTTGGAAAAGACCTTGGGGCCCGGGAGGACCACAGCTCAGCCCCAGCACCAGTCACCTCCAGGTTAGTCCCGGTTTAAAATGCTTTACATGTGTTCACGGGTGACCCACAGGCAATCTGCTCATGCTATTCAGAGATTGGCTAATTAACAATGAATCAATATTCCTTGGCCAAGTCAGTTCACCTTGTAACAGTACAGTTGGGAGTGTTATTAAGGAGTGTGGAGGTGGTGTTGACTTATGGGGTTAGGGGTGTAGTTGCTTCTAGAAGCAATATTTTGTAAATACCTTAAATTTTTTCGTTTCTTTGTTTTGGCATGCTCTAAAGCTGCCTCCATGGTTGCTGAACACAGGACTCTCAAAGGAAACAGGACTGGGCAGAGAGAAGTAGCAACTTGTCACTGCCTTTGATGCTAATTGGCCCCTTGACCTAAATTCTGCTCTTCACACTGCTGGGGTAGCCTGGATTTGTCGGGATTCCCTAAGAGTGGAAGTATACTGTGTCTTTGCTCCTCTATTGTCAGAGGTTTCAGGTTTTGGTTTTGCTTCTTTATAGTGATCACTTTTGTAAGTGGTTTTATTTTATGACAAAGACTTTTGTTTTAAATACTAGAAGAGGGATGAATTCCTTCTAACTTGAAAGAAACTTGGTTCAGATTTTATGTTTTTTTTTAACTCTTTTTTTATTTCTTAAATAAGCACAAAGTAATGTTTATCCTGAAGTTATGTTTTATATATGGGTTTTTGCTGTTACTGGTATAACATCATGTCTTATGCAGAAAGTGCTAAAGAGCTAATTTGGCTTGTATGTTTCATGCGATTTAAAATTTTACATGAAAATAGTTCTGGCGGTTCTATAAGTGGGTTCAGTAAGACCCAAAAAGTTTATTAAAGTGCCACTGCTGTATTCACACAATGTTCCAGTTCAGTGCAGCCGGGTGCCCAGGGCATTGCACGCCTTTGTGTAGGTAATAGGTTCTTTTTCAGTAGTCATTTCACAGCATATGGTCAATGCCTTGTCTAGGCTTGTAATATAACACAGAGTCCCTTAAAGGTGAGAGGAAACGTCCTGTGAAATTTTTGAGATAAAAATATCTATCTAGGAAAGAGGAATTTAAAAAGCTTCTGTTCATTTTGAACTCTTGCCATTTTATAAATTTCTCTAAATCACTGATCCAGGGTGTGATTCTTTAAAGTGTAGTAAATGTTCTTCATTTTGTGTTTGTAGTATAGTGCTCTTAGTTTGATGAAACTTGCTACTTCCTAATAGAACCAAACTGCTTCGTCAGCAAAGTCATAGAATTGTAGATTTTATATCATGTGTAATAGAACCCTAGTGATGAAAGTCTTTTCTCTGTGTGAATGCTAGAGCTTTAGAAATATGGAAAGGAAGCTCTCTGCAATTATTAGACAGAGACTTCTAGAGACTGGGCATGCAAGAGCTGCCACAACCCCAAAGGCTCTTTTCAAAAGTCACACTAAATCCTATGATTGGGTGTGCCACTTCTCCAGAAACTACATTAAGTACACTGAATTTCAGTAAATGTCCCCCCATCCCAACTTAGAATTATCTTTTTATTTTGTTGTCCTTTTTCTATTAAAAAAAAGATATTATAAAAGTTCTATTGCATCTGGATCAAAGTAGGCACACAGAAAACATTCAATTTCTCTGATGACTGACCTTGAACTCACTGAAGGGCCAGTTCAACAGATGGTCACCCTTTCATGAGACCTGTCCATACAATTGCTCAGAACCATTCCCTTTTCTTTGGCCCCAGCCTTCTGCTGGGATCTTCACAACACTTTAGGATCCAGTCATTAAAATCGCGTGGATTCCTTGGCAGGAAGACTGCCTGTGCTTCTAACGTTTTATTTTAAAAAGGCATTGGAAGACAGAAAAATGGGAGCAGGAAAAATCTTGTTTTTCTGACATGGGTAACTTCTGTTTTGCTGGGACCTTCCTCTGGGACATCCAAACGTTGTTTCTTATCATCATCCTTCTTTGAAGAGTGTGAAGGGAGGAAGTTCTCCAGAGACTATTTTTCATCTGCATCTTGTGTTCCTGTCTCCCATCAATCCCCCTTCTCTGTGGCCATGATCCTCGTTGTTTTATGGATCCTTCAGTGACTTTCAGCAGCTAGTGGGTCCACACAGGGAGAATTTTCCTGCTTCCAGCTGCCTTTGTGTTTCATTTCACTTCTCCTACCTCCATATCCCAACGGAGGCCTCAGACAGCCCCATGTGAGGGTGGATCATTCATTTACCATCACCCAACAGTAGCCCTTTATCTGAGTCCAGTTCCCACCTTTCTCCCACGTTAGCTATTAACCAAGTTGAGTTTATGGTCTGTAGACATTTATTTCCTGTGGAAATAGCATCTGGGCATTTAATTGAAGCGATGCGGTTAAGGTTATTGAAAGCGCTTGTTAACTACTCAAGTAAGAGATTAAGTCTGGCAAAATAATGAGATCTCTTTCCAGTTGGAGGGCTCTTTAGTGTAATGGGCAAGTAGTAATTCCCAGGAAAGACTGAAACCTGGTTCTTCTCACAACACCAGGCAGTGAAAGCCAACATTACCTCCACACAGGAAATAGCATGACCGCTCTTGGGCCACCTCTTTTTGGCTTTATGATTTTCTTTACTGTTCATTCCCAGGTCTGTGCACAGGAATTTCTTGTCTGATGGTGACATGATCAAACAGAGAATATGCTAACAATGGATGGTGGCCAGACTTGTCCTATGGTCCTCCTCTTCCCACACCCTCATCTCACCTCACTGCCACCCTGGTTTTATGGAAACTGCTGTATGTTATGTTCTCAAGCCTTTGTGGAATGTAATATTTTCTCAAGCCTGGGGGACTCTAGTTGTGTTAACCTGCAAAGTGATATCCTTGGGGCTGGGAATCCCTTCTGTTTTTCTGGCCTTCTTTTACCTTTGATCTGAAATAGACCCTTTTAATGCCGGAAGAATCACATGGAACTTGGGTTACTATACTCAGGAAGATCCCCAGTGCTGCAGTGCTCTGCTCAGCAATCTTATGATCTTTCTCCTTTGAAGTTACTGAGGTGGTGATGGAGCCACATGCCCCAGGCATAGTTCCTTTTGATATTGTGAATCATTTGATCAGTACTTGTGCCCATCAAAAGATGTAATTAATGTCAACTGATTAAGGATTGAGAGGCATATTTATAGTAGATTTTGTTGTATTTAGTGCTACTGTCAAAGCTTTGATTTCTCTTTGGACAACATTATGGGAAGTAAATATCTATTCCCCCTGTATTGATATTGAGGTTTGATAAATCCCAATAAATTTTTTAAGAAGCTCTACAACACTAATGGCTATACCCAGCTATCGAAGCTGACTACTAAAACTATGTAACACATAGAAAATTATCTGTAATTTATGTTGACAGAAAGTAAGATCAGGGCTTCCCTGGTGGCTCAGTGGTAATCTGCCTGCCAGTGAAGGAGACACAGGTTCAATCCCTGATCTGGGAAGATTCCATGTGTAATTGAAACTATATGTAACTTTGACCTACCAACCCTATTTTGGGACTTTAGGTCACAGAAATAGATGCACTAGTAAGAATATATGTATAAGGTTGTTTATTGCAACATTATGTGTAGTAGCCAAAGCAGCTGGAAAAAAAATGGAGTGTCAATCAATAGAGAAATAGCTACATAAATTTAAATATATTTAATCTCTAAAGAATGGAACTAGATATTTAGCAAGTTGAAAAATAAGGTAGAGTATGCTCTGTTTTTCTAAAGACAGCAAATCACACTCCTTTCTATATATGAGTATATATGTTTGGTATGAGTTTGACTATCATGGAAACAGTGTAAAGAAAGATAGTCCAGGGTGTTCACATTCTATATCTAAGGGCAAGGCAAGGTGAAGGTGAGTGAGAGGAAGAGGAAGGAACCAGAAGTACTGGGGAAGAGCATTGACTTTGCTTTGCATATTTTTACACTGGTTGTAACAAATGTGTCACTTTTATGATTTTTAGAGTTGTTGTTCAGTAGCTAAGTGGTGTCTGACTCTTTGTGACCCCATGAACTGCAGCATGCCAGGCTTCCCTGTCATTCACTATCTCCCTAGGTTTGCTCAAAGTCATGTTCTTTGAGTCAGTGATGCCATCCACCATCTCATCCTCTATTGCCTTCTCTTCCTTCTGCTCTCAATCTTTCCCAGCATCAGGTTCTTTTCAAGTGAGTCAGCTCTTCACGTTAGGTAGCCAGGTTTTTGGAGCTTGAGCTTCTGCATCAGTCTTTCCATTGAATATTCAGGGTTGATTTCCTTTATGATTAACTGATTTGATCTCCTTGCTGTCCAAGGGACTCTCATGAGTTTTCTCCAGCACAGCAGTTCAAAAGGATCAGTTCTTTGGTGCTCAGTCTTCTTTATGGTCCAACTCTCTGGAAAAAAACATAGCTTTGGCTATATGGACCTTTGCTGGCAAAGTGATGTCTCTGTGTGTTTTTTTTTTTTTTTTGAAAGTTTTTAAATAGAATTTTCTTGTTTTCTATCAAACCTCAACATGAATCAGCCATAGGTGTACATATATGCCTTCCCTTTTGAACCTCCCTCCCATCTCCCTCCCCATCCCATCTCTCTAGGTTGACACAGAGCCCCTGTTTGAGTTTCCTGAGCCATACAGCAAATTCCGTTGGCTATCCATTTTACATATGGTAATGTAAGCTTCCATGTTACTCTTTCCATACATCTCACCCTCTCCCCATGTCCATAGTCTATTCTCTAGGTCTGTTTCTCCATTTCTGCTCTGTAAATAAATTCTTCAGTACCATTTTTCTATATTCCATATATGTGTATTAGAATACAATATTTATCTTTCTCTTTCTTACTCACTTCACTCTGTGTAGTAGGTTGACACTCTGTGTCATCTACCTCATCAGAACTGACTCAAATGTGTTCCCTTTTATGGCTAATATTCCATTGTGTATACATACCACAAATTCTTTATCCATTCATCTGTCCATGGACATTTAGATTGCTTCCATGTTCTAGCTATTGTAAATAGTGCTGCAGTGAACAATAGGATACTTGGTTTCTTCAGGATATATGCCTAGGAATGGGATTGCTGGGTCATATGGTGGTTTTATTCCTAGTTCTTTAAGGAATCTCCATACCGTCTTCCATAGTGGATGTATCAATTTACATTCCCACCAACAGTGCAAGAGCGTTCCCTTTTCTCCACACCCTCTCCTGCATTTACTATTTGTAGACTTTTTGATGATGGCCATTCTGACCCATGTGAGGTGATCCTCACTGTGGTTTTGATTTGCATTTCTCTAATAATGAATGATATTGAGTATCTTTTCATGTGTTTGTTAGCCATCTGTATGTCTTATTTGGAGAAATGTCTGTTTTTCCCACTTTTTGATTGGGTTGATTGTTTTTCTAGCATTGAGTTGTATGAGCTGCTTGTATATTTTGAAAATTAATCCTTTGTCAATTGTTTCATTTGCTATTTTTCTCTCCAATTCTGAGGGCTGTCTTTTCACCTTGCTTATAGTTTCCTTTGCTGTGCAAAAGCTTTTAAGTTTAATCAGGTCCCACTTGTTTACTTTTGTTTTTATTTCCTTTACTCTAGGATGTGGGTCCTAGAGGATCTTGCTTTGATTTATGTCATCAAGGGTTAGGCCTATGTTTTCCTCTAAGAGTTTTATAGTTTCTGGTCTTATATTTAGGTCTTTAATCCATTTTGAGTTTATCTTTGTTTATGGTGTTAGGAAGTGTTCTAATTTCATTCTTTTACATGTAGCCGTCCAGTTTTCCCAGTACCATTTATTGAAGACTCTATCTTTGCCCCATTGTATATTCTTGCCTCCTTTGTCAAAAATAAGGTACCCATAGGCCCATGGGTTTATTTCTGGGCTTTCTGTCTTGTTCCATTGGCCTATATTTCTGTTTTTGTGCCAGTACCATACTGTCTTGGTGACCGTAGCTTTGTAGTATAATCTGAAGTCAGGAAGGCTGATTCCTCCAGCTCCATTCTTCTTTCTCAAGATTGTTTTGGCTATTTGGGGTCTTTTGTGTTTCCGTATGAATTGTGTAATTTTTTGTTCTAGTTCTATGAAAAACACTATTGGTAATTTGATAGGGATTGCACTGAATCTGTAGATTACATTTGGTAGTATAGTCATTTACACAATACTGATTCTTCCTACCCAGGAACATGGAATATCTCTCTGTTTGTGTCATCTTTGATTTCTTTCATCAGTGTCTTATAATTTTCTGTGTACAGTTCTTTTGTCTCCTCAGGTAAGTTTATTCCTAGATATTTTATTCTTTTTGTTGCAATGGTGAATGGGATTTATTCCTTAATTTCTCTTTCTGATTTTTCATTGTTAGTGTATAGAAATGCAAGTGATTTCTCTGTATTGATTTTGTATCCTGCAACTTTGCTAAATTCACTGATCAGCTCTAGCAATTTTCTGATACTATCTTTAGGGTTTTCTATGTATAGTATCCTGTACAGTATCTGCCAACAGTGAGAGCTTTACTTCTTGTTTTCCAGTCTGGATTCCTTTTATTTCTTTTTCTTCTCTGATTGCTGTAGCTAGGAATTCCAGAACCATGTTGAATAATAGTGGTGAAAGTGGACACCCTTGTCTTGTTCCTGATCTTAGGGGGAGTGCTATTAGTTTTTCACCATTGAGAATAATGTTGGCTGTGGTCTTCTCATATGTGGCCTTTACTATGTTGAGATAGGTTCCTTCTATGCCCATTTTTTTGAAGAGTTTTAATCATAAATAGGTGCTGAATTTTCTCAAAGGCTTTTTCTGCATCTATTGAGATTATCATATGGCTCTTATCTTTCAGTTTAATGTGGTGTATCACATTGGTTGATTTGCATATATTGAAGAATCTTTGCATCCCTGGGATAAACCCAACTTGGTCATGGTGTATGAGCTTTTTGATGTGTTGCTAATTTTGTCTGCTAAAATTTTGTTGAGGATTTTAGCATCTGTGTTAATCAGTGATATTGGCCTGTAGTTTTCTTTTTTTGTGTTGATTTTGTCTGGTTTTGGTATCAGGGTGATGTTGGCCTCATAGAATGTTTGGTAGTGTTTGGTAGTGTTCCTTCCTCTGCAATTTTTTGAAAGAGTTTTAGGAGGATAGGCATTAACTCTTTAAATATTTGATAGAATTCTCCTGTGAAGCCGTCTGGTCCCGGGCTTTTGTTTTTTGGGAGATTTTTGATCACAGCTTCAATTTCAGTGGTTATAATTGGGTTGTTCATAATTTCTATTTCTTCCTTGTTCCATCTTGGACTATTGAACTTTTCTAAGAATCTGTCTATTTATTCCAGATTATTCATTTTATTGCCATATAATTGTTCATAATAGTCTCTTATAATCCTTTGTATTTCTGCACTGTCTATTGTAACCTCTCCTTTTTCATTTCTAATTTTGTTAATTTGATTCTTCTCTTTTTTTTCCTTGAGTCTAGCTAAAGGCTTGTCAATTTTATTTGTCTTCTCAGAGTACCAGCTTTTAGTTTTATTCATCTTTACTATTGTTTCTTTCATTTCTTTTTCATTTATTTCTGCTCAGATATTTATGATTTCTTGCCTTCTACTAGTTTGGGGGGTTTTTGTTCTTCCTTTTCCAGTTCTTTTAGGTGTAAAGTTAGGTTGTCTATTCAATGTTTCTCTTGTTTCTTGAGGTAGGATTGTATTGCTATAAGAAGTTGTCATGTTTTCATTGTCATTTGCTTCAAGAAATTTGTTAATTTCCCTTTTGATTTCTTCAGTAACTTGTTGGTTATTTAGAAACATGTTGTTTAATCTCCATGCATTTGTGTTTCTTACAGTTTTTTCTTGTAATTGATATCTAGTCTCATTGAATTATTGGAGAAGATGCTTGATATGATTTCAATTTTCTTAAATTTACTGAGGTTTGATTTGTGACCCAAGATGTGGCCTATCCTGGGGAATGTTCCGTGTGCAATTGAGAAGGTATATTCTTCTGCATTTGGATGAAATGTCCTGAAGATGTCAATGAAATCCATTTAACCTAATGTATCATTTAAGACTTGTGTTTCCTTATTAATTTTCTGTTTTGATGATTTGTCCGTTGATGTAAGTGGGTGTTAAAATCTCCTACTATTATTGTGTTGATGTCTCTGTTTTTAATATGCTGTCTAAGTTTGTTTAATATGCTGTCTAGCTTTTCTTCCAAGGAGCAAGCATCTTTTAATTTCATGGCTGCAGTCACCATCCACAATGATTTTGGAGCCCAAGAAAATAAAATCTGTCACAGNTTTTATTTCTTTTTCTTCTCTGATTGCTGTAGCTAGGAATTCCAGAACCATGTTGAATAATAGTGGTGAAAGTGGACACCCTTGTCTTGTTCCTGATCTTAGGGGGAGTGCTATTAGTTTTTCACCATTGAGAATAATGTTGGCTGTGGTCTTCTCATATGTGGCCTTTACTATGTTGAGGTAGGTTCCTTCTATGCCCATTTTTTTGAAGAGTTTTAATCATAAATAGGTGCTGAATTTTGTCAAAGGCTTTTTCTGCATCTATTGAGATTATCATATGACTCTTATCTTTCAGTTTGGTGTATCACATTGGTTGATTTGCATATATTGAAGAATCTTTGCATCCCTGGGATAAACCCAACTTGGTCATGGTGTATGAGCTTTTTGATGTGTTGCTGATTTTGTCTGCTAAAATTTTGTTGAGGATTTTAGCATCTGTGTTAATCAGTGATATTGGCCTGTAGTTTTCTTTTTTTGTGTTGATTTTGTCTGGTTTTGGTATCAGGGTGATGTTGGCCTCATAGAATGTTTGGTAGTGTTTGGTAGTGTTCCTTCCTCTGCAATTTTTTGAAAGAGTTTTAGGAGGATAGGCATTAACTCTTTAAATATTTGATAGAATTCTCCTGTGAAGCCGTCTGGTCCCGGGCTTTTGTTTTTTGGGAGATTTTTGATCACAGCTTCAATTTCAGTGGTTATAATTGGGTTGTTCATAATTTCTATTTCTTCCTTGTTCCATCTTGGACTATTGAACTTTTCTAAGAATCTGTCTATTTATTCCAGATTATTCATTTTATTGCCATATAATTGTTCATAATAGTCTCTTATAATCCTTTGTATTTCTGCACTGTCTATTGTAACCTCTCCTTTTTCATTTCTAATTTTGTTAATTTGATTCTTCTCTTTTTTTTCCTTGAGTCTAGCTAAAGGCTTGTCAATTTTATTTGTCTTCTCAGAGTACCAGCTTTTAGTTTTATTCATCTTTACTATTGTTTCTTTCATTTCTTTTTCATTTATTTCTGCTCAGATATTTATGATTTCTTGCCTTCTACTAGTTTGGGGGGTTTTTGTTCTTCCTTTTCCAGTTCTTTTAGGTGTAAAGTTAGGTTGTCTATTCAATGTTTCTCTTGTTTCTTGAGGTAGGATTGTATTGCTATAAGAAGTTGTCATGTTTTCATTGTCATTTGCTTCAAGAAATTTGTTAATTTCCCTTTTGATTTCTTCAGTAACTTGTTGGTTATTTAGAAACATGTTGTTTAATCTCCATGCATTTGTGTTTCTTACAGTTTTTTCTTGTAATTGATATCTAGTCTCATTGAATTATTGGAGAAGATGCTTGATATGATTTCAGTTTTCTTAAATTTACTGAGGTTTGATTTGTGACCCAAGATGTGGCCTATCCTGGGGAATGTTCCGTGTGCACTTGAGAAGGTATATTCTTCTGCATTTGGATGAAGTGTCCTGAAGATGTCAATGAAATACATTTAACCTAATGTATCATTTAAGACTTGTGTTTCCTTATTAATTTTCTGTTTTGATGATTTGTCCGTTGATGTAAGTGGGTGTTAAAATCTCCTACTATTATTGTGTTGATGTCTCTGTTTTTAATATGCTGTCTAAGTTTGTTTAATATGCTGTCTAGCTTTTCTTCCAAGGAGCAAGCATCTTTTAATTTCATGGCTGCAGTCACCATCCACAATGATTTTGGAGCCCAAGAAAATAAAATCTGTCACAGTTATGACTTTTAAAGTGTTACTGAACTAATTTTTAAAGAAAAATATATACCACCTATAGGGGTTGTGTGTGTGTATGTATGTTTTGGAGTGGGTGATGAAGATATACCACAATTTTGTGTGTCTTCCCCATGTTCTTTAAAGAAACAAGAAGCTCAGTATTGAGGTTAGAGCACTGTTACAAAGGAATATGCAGGTTGCTAGTGAGCTATGACAGCCATGCTCCAGAAGGACTAGTCAGGAAAGCAGGATTAGGTGAAGGGGAGCAATATCCAGAAACCAAGAGAAGAAGGAAGTTCAGAGAGGCTACTGAATCTCTCACCCTGTTGGTGGGAATGTAAGCTGGCGCAGCCACTGTGGAAATACTATAGAGGTTTCTCAATTCAGTTCAGTTCAGTTGTTCAGTTGTGTCTGACTCTTTGAGACCCCATGTTCTGCAGCACGCCAGGCTTCTCTGTCCGTCACCGACTCCCGGAGCTTGCTTAAACTCATGTCCATCAAGTTGGTGATGCTGTCCAACCATCTCATCCTCTGTCATCCCCTGCTCCTCCAGCCTTCAGTCTTTCTCAGCATCAGGGTCTTTTCCAATGGGTCAGTTCTTAGAATCAGGTGGCCAAAATACTGGAGCTTCAGCATCAGCATCAGTCCTTCCAATAAATGTTTAGGACTGATATCCTTTAGGATGGACTGGTTGGATCTCCTTGCAGTCCAAGGGACTCTCAAGTCCAAGTCTTCTCCAACACCATAGTTCAAAAGCATCAATTTTTTGGTGATTAGCTTTCTTTATGGACCAACTCTCACATCCATAATGACTACTGGAAAAACCATAGCTTTGACTAGACAGACCTTTGTCGGCAAAGTAATGTCTTTGCTTTTTTAATATGCTGTCTAGGTTTTTTGTAGCTTTTCTTCCAAGGAACAAGCATCTTTTAGTTTCGTGACTGCAGTCTCCATCTGCAGTGATTTTGGAGCCCCCCAAAATAAAGTCTGTCACTGCTTCCATTGCTTCTCCATCTATTTGCCATGAATTGATGGGGCTGGATGCCATGATCTTTGTTATTTTGAATGTTGAGTTTCAAGCCAGAGGTTCCTCACAAACCTAAAACTAGATTTGTCGTATGATCCAGCAGTCTCACACCTGGGCATATGTCTGCGCAAAACTATAATTCAAAAAGATAAATGCATCCCTGTGTTCATAGCAGCAGTATTTACAGTAGCCAGGATATGGAAACGAGCTAGATGTCCATTGACAAAGGAATGGATAAAGAAGATGTGGTATGTATATGCAATGGAATACCTTTCAGTCATAAAAATGAATTAAATAATGCTATTTGCAGCAACATGGATGGACCTAGATTTTATCATATTAAGTGAAGTAAATCAGAAAGAAACAAATACCATATAACATAAATTATATGTAGAATCTAAAATATGACACAAATGAAGTTATTTAAGAAAGAGAAACATACCCACAGATACAGAGAACAGACTTGTGGTTGCCAAGGGGGAGGTAGGGTAGGAGAGGGATGGATTGGGAGTTTGGGATTAGTAGGTGCAAACAAATATATGTAGACTGGGTAAACAATGAAGACCTATTGTATAGCACAGGAAACTATATTCAGTAGCCTGTAATAAACCATAATGGAAAAGAATGTATATATATATATACATCATATATATATATATAATCTTCCCCAATTATCATATATATATGAAAAAATGTATATGTATGTGTAACTGATCACTTCGCTGTACATCAGTAATTAACACAACATTGTAAATCAATTATACTTCAATAAAATACATTTTTTAAAAAAGAAAGTCTTCTGGGTTAGACAGGATCCTGACAGGGAACAAATACCCGGGCCTGAAGGAGCAAGGGAGGTGGGGCTCAGTGGAACCCAAACAGGGGAGCCTAGAGAGCAGGACAACATGGCAGGAATGGCATCCTGGTGCAGAAACACTTAGCAGAGAGGAAGCTGCAGAATAAATACCATGGCCTCACTCTCTGCTGGTCTTCGGCCTGAACTTCCTCCAAGTGAACCACCCAGAGGGCAGAGTGTAAGGAACTGGGTGGATGTCTCCAAGCTCAGCCTTCTAGGCCCCAGGGAAGAATGGAGAAGGGTCCGAGTATATCTGGAGGGGCAAATGAGAGACAAGATGATGCAGATAGGCTGCACCATGAAGACTAGGAAATGCAGAAAAACAGTGTGGAATTTCTTGGGGCTGGTGCACGGGGATGATCCAGAGAGACGTTGTGGGGTGGGAGGTGGGAGGGGGATTCAGNTGTATGTGAGACAACAAAAGAGACACTGATGTTTAGAACGGACTTTTGGCCTCTGAGGGAGAGGGAGAGGGTGGGATGATTTGGGAGAATGGCATTGAAGCATGTATACTATCATGTAAGAAATGATATGTTGGATGCAGGATGCAGGATGCTAGGGGCTGGTGCACGGGGATGATCCAGAGAGACGTTGTGGGGTGGGAGGTGGGAGGGGGATTCAGGATTGGGAGCTCATGTACACCTGTGGCGGATTCATGTCGATGTATGGCAAAGCCAATAGAGTATTGTAAAGTAAAATAAAGTAAAAAAAAAAAAAAAAGTTCACCGGTCACATCCTATAAATTGGGAGCCCTTAATTCAAGGAGTATGGATAGCACTGTAAGCAGTGCAGTATGTGGTGAAATGAGGGAACTTATCACACCAACAGGAACAGAAAATGTCCATTATTTTCAATTCCTATTTCCTTTGAGCTGTCTGCACCATTTGATTCCACAGACTCCGGCTTTCTTCTTGAACATCTCTTTTCCTTTGACTTCTAGGACACAAGTCTCTCATGATCTTCCTTCTGTCCTTAATAATAAGGAACATTTACTGAACACTTAACAATAAGCCAGGCTCCGTGCTAAACGGTTTGTATGCATTATCGCATTTAATCCTTTCATCCGTCTGATATAGATACTGACTGGCATTAATTCTACTCAGAGATTAAGTCTGGCATGTACATTACACAATTGTGGGAGCTGGAGTTAGCCTTGGAATCAGGACAACCCAGTCCTCGCCTCCCACACTGACGGTGGTCCTCGCCAGGGTAAGCCTTCAGGTTTTAGGTGATGCAAACAGTACCCTCTTTTTCCTGTTTCCTCCTCTGCAGCTAGCTCTCTTCCGGGTGACAGCTTCGGGGTGACCCCTGCCCCCTACCTGACTGGACATGAGCTTTGAAACTTCCCTCTTAGAAAGCAGTGACCAGCTGTACTAGAATGGTCTCGTCTTGTCTGTTCCCACAGCCAAGCTCCAAATGCCTTTATATTGTGGCCACCTGGTGTGCTTGGCACAGATTAGAGTCAAAAATTTAAATGGAACAAATAGCCTCCAGAGGGAGTTGTTAATAGATAGTTGCATACATAGCCCTTCCTGAATGAAAATGTCACAGGTATTTCAAAACATGCCTTTGAACCTCTGACAGAGGCGGCAAGTGGTGATAAAGGCATTCTCCTTTTCAGTTTTGTAGTCCCATGACTTTGAATTTAGGAATTGTACTAAGGGCAGAGGGCAAGGGGCCAGTGGAGGGCGTTCTGGTGAGCTGAGAATGTTCACAGCGTTGTGCACATGTCCATTCATATCCCAAACGTCAGGCTGAGCCTGGACAGGTGGAGATGATGGTATTGAACTTTGGCAACCCAGGTGTGCAGCAGCCCCGCCTCCCCCAGATGCGGTCTGGACAACATTCCCTCCATGAGGGGTGGAAAGTTTTGAAAGTCCTGGAGGAAAGACTAGAGAGCTGAGTGAAAGGTCTCTGTCCTCAATTGGTTGTAGAATATGTGTGATGGGGAAGGAAACCCAGGAATAGACTGCAACTAGAGGAATATCTTCCCTGGTGGCTCAGATGGTAAAGGATCTGCCTGTAATGTGGGAGACCTGGGTTTGATCCCTGGGTCGGGAAGATCCCCTGGAGAAGGGAATGGGTCCCCACTCCAGTATTCTTGCCTGTAAAATCCCATGATTTTAAAATCACAAAGAGTTGGACACGACTGAGCAACTGAACAACAACAAGAAGTCCCATGGACAGAGGAGCCTGGCAGGCTATAGTCCATGGGCCGCAAAGAGCTGGATATGACCGAGTGAAGACTTTCACTTTTCATAGGGATATCAGCCTGCTGTGGGGAAGGTGAAGTGCAGGCCCGCCCTGGCCCTTGAAGTGCAGCTAGCACGGCGTTTTGCCAGTGTGTCTGACTGCTCCCCCTACTAGCTTTTAGGCCCACATTCTCCAGGGTGGTGGCCACCAGCTGTGGGCAGCTGGTGAGCAACTGAAATGTGGCTGATGTAAGTCAGCTACTGGACCTTTAGCTTTATTTAATTTTAATTAATTTAAATAGCTGTATACCGCTAAGGGTACTATATTGGGCAGGGAGTGGACATTTCCATCATTCCTAGTTCTGTTGGACAGCGCTGCTCTAGATGGTTTTTGCTCTAATAACGGCTTAGCATCATCAAGGGAGGATTCAGGAACATTTAACTCATTACATTTAAAAAAATGTTAATCACATTGTATGCATTAATTTTTTGTTGCACTGGGTCTTCGTAGCTGCACGCCAGCTTCCTCTAGTTATGGAGAGCAAGGGCTACGCTAGTTGCGGTGCACAGTCTTCTCATTGTGGTGGCTTCTCTTTTTGTGGAGCACGGGCTCTAGGCATGTGGGCTTCAGTAGTTGTAGTACACGGGCTCAGGAGTTGGGGCACCCAGGCTTCAGCAGTTATGGTGTATGGTCTTAGTTGCTTCTTGGCATGTGGAATCTTCCTGGACCAGGGATCGAACCTGTGTCCCTTGCATTGGCAGGTGGATTCTTATCCACTGTACCACCAGGGAAGTCCTCATTGCATTTCTTAACCAATGCAAGGCTACGGCCAACTCGAAAAAAAGAAACACATTTATTCACTCATACACATGTCTGTCTATGTCTTTTTGTATAAAGTCTACCTACTATGATCTATTTATCTGTCTATAGATACTTTCCTATCTATCTCCCTTGCTGCTACTATAGAGACTTTTGATCTCTCTTCCCAGCACCAGATTTAACTCAGGAGTCTATTTTTACTTAGCTTTTGCTATTTTCCCCCTTTTTCTTTAAGAAGACATTGATTGACCTCATCAATGGGAATGTTCTCTAAGTGTTGCCAAGGAACTTGAGTGTGTTCTTCTGCATCTGGCGTCTCTGAGGGTGCCTAGTCTCCGAGGTGTCTGCTCTGCAGGCAGTGGGGTGTGAGTTCACCCCTGGTCCTCGGACTTCTGACTCTGCTGGTAGGGGGAAGATAGTGCCTGGGGATGGCTGGGCCTTTGGTGTCCCAGAGGGAGTCGCCCCATCCATCATTCTGGGTAAACTCTGGGAGAGGGTAGTCTCAAATGTCAAGAAAATAACTAACTGATTTACATAGTAAGGAGGTTACACACAGCTTTTTAGTTTCAAAGTATTTTATTTAAATAAAATTTTTTCTTGGTGCATTTAAATTTTCCAGAAAAAAAAATACTGACAAATGCTATATAATGTGGATCATTTATATTCTTCTTGAAAAGGTGACTGCCCTTTCTCTATATTTTCCCCTCCTCCCGCCACCCCCCAAAAAACCCAAAGCAAATCCATTGAGCAGTTGGGAGAAAAACCTCTTCTGATTGTTCAGAAGTCCTGGGCCTGGGGACTCCTCCCTCAGCCTGGGCTAGTCTGGGAGGCCTCTTCTTTGCCATCCCTTTTGTCCTCTGTTAGCCTAACTCCACCCCCACAAGATGGGCCAGGTAAGCTCCAGTCCTAAGGGACCCCTGGCTGCCACTGGTGGTTCTGGTACAGAGGGTGGGAAGGAGAAGTGAAGATGGAGAGGGATGGAGCCAGGGTGGTGCCTAGAGACAGAGAGAGGGGAATGGGAGAAGAAAATGGGAGAAGAGGATGACAGTGAAGTGGGAAGAAAAGGCAGTGGACTCCAATAATTGCTTTTTGCTTCTTTGATACACTTATTCAGCAAAGTCTGAGGGCCTCTCACTCACTGGACACTGTC
The DNA here is from genome assembly GCA_006410875.1 of Neotragus pygmaeus. NCBI lineage: Eukaryota > Metazoa > Chordata > Mammalia > Artiodactyla > Bovidae > Neotragus > Neotragus pygmaeus. Next base: position 406,672 of record SJYV01053462.1, on the reverse strand, counting down.
CTGGGTGCTCCAGTGAAGGTTGCTGAGGAGGCTGGATGGGATAAGAAGCTGCCTCTTTCAAGCATTTGGCTCTCCAAACCTGGGTTATGGAAGCAACCGAGAAGCGTGTTTCTGAGTGTTCACACCTGGAGGTGGAGCAGATACATTCAGATAGAAGATTGTGGGGCACAGCATCTGGAGATAGAGGCCTTGTCGTGGGTGATAACGACAGACTACTGTCTTAATTCAGACTAGCAGCTGGTTGCCATGGCAACTATGGTACTTTTGTGGTTCCGTGATCTCGGAGATCAGCTCTCCTAGATTGTATCTGACACCAGTCTCAGCTGTCAGCCTCTATGTCTCCCCCAAGTCATCCATTTGAGGAGGGGCTGAGAGTTGGAGGCAGAATAAGCAACTCAGCCTGCTGGGTGGTGGGAGGTGTGGGGAGATGAGCAGTCATTCCGGGAGGTGAAGGGGATGGCCAGATGCTCCAGGACAGGGGGACAGAGCATCAGAGGGTGCTTCTTTCGCTGGTCAAAGAGGTTTATGCCCGAGGGGCCTGAGTGCCTGGGGCATTTAGGCCTACTTAGGGCAAGAAGGGGGAACAGGGCTGGTTTTAACATAAAAGCAGGCCTGCAATATGCTTCGCAGGGGGTTCCGTCAGAAGACCTTGGCACTGCAGTTGCCAGTAGACACCGCGCCTCCTCAGGACTAGACCTGGACTTTACCTGGAAGGCGGGTGACTACCAGCTGTGCTAAGTGAGCAAACAGGACATTTTCCATGCAACAATGTTAGAGGATTTAGCTTTTGCTTCTATAAATATCATAGCTTAGCTACATTATTAATGAAATTGCAATTTCACCATCATTTAGAACAGCTTCAGTCAGAAATATTTCAAGAGAGCTACCCTGCAGATGTGCACATGAACTTTGAGAGCACAACCTGCTCCCACGTGCGGAATTATCCATCTTTGTGCTGTGGTCACAAGGCAATCAAAATACCACCCAGTTCACCCTGTGAGTGGATTAATTCAGCCTCCCAAACTCAGCCCAGAATGTGGGGAGATGCTCTGCTCAACTAATCACAGTGCCAGCTTGCATGTCCTTATGGATCTCAGGGCACACTTATCAACCCAAACCTTGGCCCTGCGTGCATCCTCCTCCTTCAGAATTCAATACCCAGCTCCCACCTGTTGCAGCAATTAATGGGCTCACTCGGAAGAGAAGGTCACTTGGCGACTTGGTGAGGTATTACAANTCTCAGGGCACACTTATCAACCCAAACCTTGGCCCTGCGTGCATCCTCCTCCTTCAGAATTCAATACCCAGCTCCCACCTGTTGCAGCAATTAATGGGCTCACTCGGAAGAGAAGGTCACTTGGGGACTTGGTGAGGTATTACAAGTTTACCCTTAATAACATCACATATCTGACAGCATCCACAGACAGTTGAGAGTACCGACTGTGTGCAAGGCACTAGCCTGAGCTTCAAGATAAATATTAATAAATCTCTATATAGCTTCATCCTACTTTCATTTAAACTCTGTAACTTCTGCACCCTGTCTGCAACATGCCTTGCCTCCATGATACCTTTATGTAATTGTTTCCAGTGTGCCTTCTGTGAGACTGTACCAGTGGTTGTCTTAATTCCACTTAATTTTTCCCCTTGAAAACCTTTGGGTTCATAGCAGATCCCTTGCTCAAGGGTAGCATCCTGTTTCCATCTGTGACACATACACCGCACAGGTACACAATGGCAGTCCACTGAAGTGCATGGCATAAAACTGCCCATGAAGATGGCCAGAAGCCATTTGTTCTTGCTTGGAGGAGGGAGGCTTGCTGGGGGTAGCATCTCAAAGAGAAGTCTTGGATACCATCAAACACCCATCAGTGGTGATGAGTTGTAAGATTATAGCTTTTGAGTTTTCAACTTTTTCTCCCAGGTGAGAGGCCAGAAGCACAAGAACTTGGTGTGTCTTTATCAATATGTAGGAATGGGGGGATACCAGATGGCTGGAATGTCCAGATATGAAGATTTCCAGTAAAAGGCTATGTAGGGACAGGAGCAGGAGAGCATTCATCTCTAACCTGAGTGGTGTATGGCATGGATAGCACGTAGGCTTCTCTTGTTATATAATTGTGCATGTGGGCCTGGATCTGCCAGACCTTCCTGTGAGTTGTTTTTCCAAGAGCAGACAATGAACTGTCTCATTTAGGGCCTTGCTCAAAGTAGACATTCAGTGACCATTTGATGAACAGAATATACTTGCCTGGGTACCTGTGGTGTTGTGCATGTGTGCATTTGGGTGATATGTCAAGAAGTATGGATAAATGTTCCTGTGCTTTTGCATACGGAATGTGCCAGAGATGGGTGGAAGGCATGCCTGAGTCTGCAGTAAAGAGCATTGCTATTGGACACATAGATGCTGAGAAAGCTCCCAAGACTTGTCCACATGCTCCCCGGGAAGGCCTGCCCCGGGGGACACTTGGTCTGAGGTTTGCTCCTTGGTTGGGTAGTTCCTCTGTGAACATGAGCGCATCACTGCAGGGATTTCTGCTCCCCATGTTGGGTGTGGTTGGAAGGCAGCTGAGCTCCCAAGGCAGGACACCTCTGCCCCCTGCCTAGCTAGACAGGTAGAGATGGCCTCTTTTCCATCTGGAGAAGCTTGGGCTGGGCAGAGATCCAGAGGTCTTCTTCAGCCTTCTTCTTTTTCTTCTTCTTCTTCCCCTTGTTTTGCTCTGGCTGTCGCCCATTTTCACCCGGCCGGTTCCAGCAGCAGTGGCAGCAGATGAAGAGGAAGGTGATGATCACCAGGAGGGGCAGCCCCAGGAGGATGCCTAGACAGATGCTGTTGAAGAGGCCCTCCTGGTGTTTGGTGGAGATGATATCCCAGATGGCACTGAAGAACATGCTGATTTTCTCCATGGTGCGTGGCTAGACTGGGCCAGAGGAGCCCCTTAGCCCACCCACAAGGGCAGGACACGAGAGGATGCAGGCTTGCCCACGTGGAACTTAGCCCTCTTCCAGCTCTGGGTTTGGGCAGGCCACAGATAGCACCTAAAGAGAGAACAGTGGATCGTTTAAGAGACGCCGTGGGGATGGTCTATAATTTTTAATAACATCATTGATTTTAGGCTCAGGAAATGGGAGGAAATCAAAGAGTTCCAGAATTCACTGAAATTGTATTGAGACTCAATAAATAAGATAAATGCATGCATTTAGTCAGTTATGTATTAACTAATTCTCACTATGGACACACTGTATGGGGCTTAGGATATGACAGTTAATAAGATGTCAGACCTGGCACGTAGGCAGTGCTCCACGATGGTTAGAGAAGTCAGTGTGTGCATCCCACAGTGTTCTGGTTACAGGGTTGGTTCTCTGGACCCTCTACAGGAGTAGTTCTCCACCTTTCTTCATTTCAGCCTACCTGATAAATGATGAACGCATACTCCCCACAGGAAAGCTTCATATCCGACCTTCCATGAACACAACTTGTCATTTTTAACACTAATGAAAGCTTAAGCACAAGATAGAATGTCTAAGTCTTGCTGGCTGTCGTGGGGGCCCTGGACCTCCCCAGGCTAAGAGGTCATCAGTCCTCATCCTGTTTCACTCCTGCTTTTCTCACGGTCCCTTCATGCTTTCTTCCTGGCCCCATGTCTCCTCCCTCCTTACATTCCACTTTCAGACCTGGCAGGGACTCATCATGCTGTGGGTGAGAGACCAGGTCTTTCTGTTTCTACCTTTCTATCCCTCATTACCCTTCCACCTGTCCCCCAACCAAATATTCCCAAGTCTCCTTCCCTGCCTGTTCTTCTCTTTGCAGTGAAAAGAGTTTTGGAGGCTGATCAGTGATGGTGCCTGGAAACTGGGAGGGGGTCCCTGGCTGCCTCCCTCCTCCTATCCTGAGCCCAAGCTTGCAGCTGGGCAGTTCTGGTTGCTTCTCCAGAGTGGTCCCTCTTCCTATGGTACCTTCTCCAACTCTCCACATGTATCTCAGGCTTCAGCTCCCAAGTGTAAGATCTTAGAGGCACCTTCAGTTCTGGAATCCATAGGCTCTTGGGTCTAAACAAGACTCGGAGGACAGGCATGAGTCAAAGGAATTTAAGAGACCTTTTGGCATTAAACATTGTTCATGAGCCAAAGATCGAAAAGTCATTGATTTTCAGGCTGGAGAGCTTAGAAATCATCCTGACCAGCTGTCTCACTTAAAGATGCAGAATCTGAGGCCCAGAGTGGTGGGGTGACCTGTCTGTGAGGTTACACACAAGCACATGTGTGTTTCTCATCTGACACAAAGCTGTGATGAACACCCAGACCTCTGAACGATGGGTCCAGCGCTCTCCCAAGGGTGCCGGGCAAGCAGAGAAACTAAGGATGGGAACATTACTTATATTTTACTTGATATTTTTCTAAGTCACCTTCATGTGAATTATATCTTTTAAGTGAGCAACTGGATGGTGCATTGTGAGTGGAGGGATGCACTAGGGGGACCTAGGTCCAGAGTCATTCTGAAATTCAGGCTTCATTGGGTTGTCCTGCGCTGGAGCATAAGTGCGTGTTATCCATCTGGGTGGTGTGTTACACTCGCTGTCCCAACAGCTGTACTTGGAGGTCTCATTCCTTGGATAACACGCACTCTTGGTGTCTCAGGTACCCAGTGCCCGTGTGTCCATCCAAGCCCCACCCCAGATCTCCATCCTGGTCTGCAGGCATGGGGCCCCACCCCCTCATAACCTTATTTATACAGTTTACGCAGTCGTATAAATTGGCACCTGCTTCTGTGCCATTGGGCCCAAGGAGCCTGACATCATGTTATGCGATGGCGCTCATGGGACTCCCCTGGTGGTCCAGCGGTTAAGAATCCATCTTGCAATGCAGGGGACATGCATTTGATCCCTGGTCTGGGAACCTTAGCATACTATATGCTGCAGGGCAACTAAGCCCACGTGCTTCGGAGTCCACACGTTCTGGAGTCCATGCCCTACAAGGAAAGGTCCCACGTGATGTGGTAAGACCTGCCACAGCTGGTAAATAAATACATATTAAATAAATAAAATTACTTTTTAAAAGATGGCACTTATTACATGCCGGGCACTATTCTAAGCACCTTGCTTGACTCTCTTGGACTTTATCACAAGCTTATGCAGTAGGTACAGTTATTCCTCCCATCCTACAGCCAAAGAGATGCAGGCATAGGTCACACGGTGTGTGAGTAGCAGAGCCGGCCCTGAGGATTCTGGGAAGCTTGGCTCCAGATCCCCAAGGGCTGAGCCATTCATAGCGTGGCTCTGGGCCTCCTATTTCTTCATGTGGAATTAACCCACTTCTGGCAAGTAGCCCAGGGTTTATAGAATCCTCTGCCATCCTCCAGATCAACTGAAACATTTATCCCGGTCAACATTTATCCCGGTCTGCTGTAGAAAGAGACTACAAAGAAATTTATTTCCCATTGTCAGATACCTCACAAATGCATGAAGATGCAATAAAAATCTAGTCCTGCCCAAGGGGAGGTTTATAGAAAGCATACTGGCATCTGAACTTAAACTCAACGTGCAACAAAGATGAGCATCCTGAGAAGTTATGTGTCCTCGCTGGAGGCTTTGCCTGAGCCCCTCCAGTGTCTGAAACATCACATGCCGTGGACCTGCCTGCACACCATCAAGTGCACAGGCTCTTTACAGAGGAAAACCACATTTGGTCTCCCCAGACCCCTCAGTGGGGCCAGCCGGGCGCCTGTTTCTTCTCACACCCCTCACTCTCCTCTGGATTCTCCTCCCTTTGCCATAATCTTTGCTTTGACCTCAGCCTTATATGGTCCTGTTTTTTTGACCCAGAGGGATTTTTCTGTTCTGTTGTAGGAAGACTTTGGGTGCTTTCTCTAAGCTGATCCTTCCTACACATATGGTTTTGAGAACCAAAGGCTCCTTGCACTGATTTCTGTGATTCAAATTAGACGGCAGCAGACCACACTGTAGTCTGGGGTCGTGCTGTGCTGGGGTCGTGCTGGTCTCTGTGGGGAGCATATGTGAATCAGGGCCCACACTGGGTTTGGCCAGAGAGAGAAGGTCGTGGAGCTCCTGGAGAGCAGTAGGGCAGTATTTATGAAAGTAGAGCCACTTGACCTTGAGAGACAAGTAGGCTTTTGACAGACGTGTGAAAAAGATGTCAAAGATCCCAGGCAGAGAAACTTCTAGAACATCAGCAGGAGAACAGGGGGCCTTCTGATGAGCCTGGAGCTCAGGGTGGGAGAGTGAAGGACTGTAGGCTGTGGCCACGTTAGAGGGGACCTTCACAGGGTGTGTTTCTTTGCGGGGAGGGGCTCTATAATGGGCTTCCCAGGGGATGCCAGTGGTAAAGAATCCTCCTGCCAATTTTAGGAGATGCAAGAGATACCAGTTCAATCTCTGGGTTGGGAAGAACCCCTGGAGAAGGAAATGGCAACCCACTCCAGTATTCTTGCCTGGNAGAGACACAGATGTATAGAACGGACTTTTAGTCTCTGTGGGAGAGGGAGAGGGTGGGATGATTTGGGAGAATGGCATTGAAACATGTATACTATCATGTAAGAAATGAATCGCCAGTCTAGGTTCGATACAGGATACAGGATGCTTGGGGCTGGTGCACGGGGATGATCTAGAGAAATGATATGGGGTGGAAGGTGGGAGGGGGGTTCAGGATTAGGAGCTCATGTACACCCGTGGCTGATTCATGTCAACGTATGGCAAAACTGATACAGTATTGCAAAGCAAAATAAAGTTAAAAAAAAAAAGGGCACAAAAAGAATTTTAAAATATCTTCCCCAATTATCTCAAGTTAAGTTTAGCTAATAGCATATGAAATACAAAATGAATTTTCTACTGATGAATAATTTGTATTTTGAGGTCAGTTTCCTTGTAAAATAAATGTTGAGTGTTTCCTCTCATTTAAATTTTGTTTTCTGAAAGGGAATAAGTTTCAAAAGCCAGGACCATCACCATGATCTGATGTTTTAAAACCCGAAGCTAGTTCTATATATGTGAATTTTTTCCCAAATTAAAGTCCAATTGTGCTTTGAGGATAGCACCTTCTGTGAAGTTTTTTTTTCACTTGTCTCTTTTCTATTCTTGGAGTCAGAGCACAATATTTAAAGCACGGGTGGCAATCTGTGGTCCTACCTAGGCCTTATCCATCCATCTAAAGTCATTCCTAAGATGTGGAAATGGCAGCATTAATAATGTGATAAAAAGTTATAGCTGCTGAAAAATCTTTTAAATAAATAGACACTAAATTTTGAAGAAAATTTTCTTTCTTCTGCCCTTTCTTTCTTTTTCCCTCCCTTTCTCTCTTTCTCTTCCTTCCTCCCTTCCTTCTGTCCCTCCCTTCCTTCCTTTTTATAACTCAACCACTCTATCGCATAGCATCATTGGTTGTGGGATATAAAAGACTCAAAATTTTTAAGTTGTAATTGGGTTAGAAGCATTTTTATCAAATTGATAAAGCAGAATTCTGCATACTGAGATTCTGTGTTTTATTTCATTCCTCATGGGCCCTTCTGGAAGAGGGTATGTTTTGAAAACTGTGAAGACTCCTTTGGACCACTCTCTCCCTCTTGATGGCTTTTATCAAGTAAATGACTGTTACTGCCATTTCTTTCATCAAATTCCTCATTATGTACGAGAAAGCAGCCTCTGTTAGATAGTTCTTAAATGTGCTTAAATCCATATTTAGCACATTTTTGTGGCCTTGAGGCTGTGATATTAGGCCATACCATCCTCCTGGAGTTCCTCTGTGTGGCCTGGCAGCTCAGCCTCCTGCCACAGCAAGTTCTGGAGTTCCTTCCTTCTCTCATTCCTGGATTGTTCCACTGCATTGAACCTGGTGCTTTTTATCTGGCCCAGAGCCTTCCAGGACAGAACTAGAGTTGGGATTCAGATATGTATAGGATGGAGAGGGACTTGTGGGAACCTTAAGGTTATTGAACCATAGGGAGGAACAGTGGACAGTGGAAGAAGTATCACGGGAAAACAAGTCTGGACCAAAAGTCTGCATATAGATATTTCCTCATTCTCCTGGGCTTCCCTGGTGGCTCAGAGGTTAAAACGTCTGCCTGCAATGTGGGAGACCCAGGTTCAATGCTGGGTCAGGAAGATCCCCTAGAGAAGGAAATGGCAACCCACTCCAGTATTCTTGCCTGGAGAATCCCATGGACAGAGGAGCCTGGTGCGATACAGTCCACAGCATTGCAGAGTCGGACACGACTGAGCAACTTCACTTTCACTTTCACTATACTCTAGGAAGAAGGAGCTTTAGCATGAAGGGAATGAAGAACTTTGAAAGCAGGAGCCCAGCAGTTTCGCAGTATGGAAGAGCTATTCAAGAGAAGCAGAAAGCTTTTTGTTTTAAATATTTATTTTATTGAAGTATAGTTAATTTGCAATGTTATGTTCATTTCTGCTTTGAAAAATGCAGTGATACAGTTATTCATATGCATATTCTTTTTTTATCATATTAACTGTGCTTAAATCCATATTTAGTACATTTTTGTGGCCTATACATATATACATCCTATGCATATCTGAATCCCAAAATCTAGTTCTGTCCTGGAAGGCTCTGGGCCAGATAAAAAGCACCGGGTTCAATGCAGTGGAACAATCCAGGAATGAGAGAAGGAAGGAACTCCAGAACTTGCTGTGGCAGGAGGCTGAGCTGCCAGGCCACACAGAGGAACTCCAGGAGGATGGTATGGCCTAATATCACAGCCCCAAGGCCACAAAAATGTACTAAATATGGATTTAAGCATATTTAATATGCATATTCTTTTTTATCATTTTTTATCATAAAGGTTTATCATAGGATATTGAATATAGTTCCCTGTACTATACAGTAGGACCTTGTGGTTAATCCATTCTGTGTATAATAGTTTGAATCTGCTAATCCCTAACTCCCAGTTCTGCCCTACCCCCACTTCCCCACCAGCAACCACAACTTTGTTCTCTATGAGTCTAAAGAGAGGAAGAAACTTTCTTGCTGGCCAGAAGCAGGGGAAAGCCCCAGTGTCATGTCAACTCTTTATAACCCCATGAATTGCACCACACCAAGTTTCCCTGACCTTCACCATATATCTCCTGGATTTTGCTCAAACTCATGTCCATTGAGTTGGTGATGCTATCCAACCATCTCATCCTCTGTCATCCCCTTCTCCTCCTGCCTTCAGTCTTTCCCAGCATCAGGGTCTTTTCCAATGAGTTGGCTCTTTGCATCAGGTCCCCAAAGTACTGGAGTTTCAGATTTAGCATCAGTCTTTCTAATGAGTATTCAGGGTTGATTTCCTTTAGGATTGACCGATTTGATCTCCTTGCAATCCAAGGGACTCTCAAGAGTCTTCTCTAACACCACAGCTCAAAAGGATCAATTCTTCAGCACTCAACCTTCTTGGTCCAACTCTCACATGCATACATGACTACTGGAAAAACCATAGCTTTGATTTTACAGACCTTTGTCAGCAAAGTGATGTGTCTGCTTTTTAATACACCGTCTAGGTTTGTCCTAACTTTTCTTCCAAGGAGCAAGCATCTTTTAATTTCATGGCCTCCATGGTCCCAAGTTATTAGCTATCCAAAGGCACCAGAGTGACAGAGCAACAGAGCAGAAGGGTGGCAAGGGCAGTAGGCCCCCATACAGAGATCTTCAGGGGCCCCTGGAGGGCATAACTGGGGAGGAAGGTCCTAAGGAGAGATGGGGCTCCATGCCAAGCAAGTGAGGAAGAGATTCACACATGGAGGTCCAGACGTTTGTGCACATCTGACACAGTCTTCCTCTGAGGCAGTAAGTTGGATCATCCAGGATTCACACATTTTTCCTAAGATATTCTGATGTGGGTTTTTTGTCTTGAAACCTAAGTTAAAGTTTTGAGGTGGAATTTTGCATTTGGAGGGAGAATCCCCAAATAATCCTATGGCTGATGAAAGTTGTTGATTTCCAGTTTAGCCCAGAGGAACTGTGGAGAGAGTAAATACCACATGAGGCTTGAGTCTAAGCGTGGTCTCCCCGGGATGCAGACAAGTCTGGGCATGTCCAAATAGTCAGATGGTTAGAGCTGTCCTGAGTCTTTTGCTTGAGTGCCTAAAGGATGGTCACCGGGCAAGAGCCCCTCCAGAGGAAAGCAGGATTCAAGGCACAGGAGGGGGTCCCGAGCCCGGAGGAGGAACAGCGCTGGAAGTAGCGTAATGTGTCCTCCTGACGCCCTGCTGACCTGCGCTGGGCTTGGAGGGACAGAGGACAGCAATAAGAAAGGAGTGTGGAAATTTAAAGAGTAATTCTGCCAAAACATCCCTAAGACAGTGATGAGGCAGGGTCTTCATAAGAGACTGTGGGTGAAGCGGCCCTGCTCCTGGTGCTGCTGAGGCAGGATGTGACCGGAAGCACAGTGCAGGGAACCGGATTTGAGCTGGTTCCAGGGAGGAGAGGAGAGGTGGGGAGGTGGGCAGGAGTGCATAAACAATGCACCTGGTACCTTAGCTGCAGCACCCCAGCAACAGTTCTAGCAGCATCCAGAGGCACCTTCAGCCTCTAGACAAGTGAGGATGGTGGTGTCAGTGAGGGATGAGGGGGATTAGGTCCATGCATGCTTGTGCTTCCTGGAATGATTTGGAGACATTGGTGTCTAGGGGGAGGGGAGCCCCTAAATTGGTCGAGCCAGAGAAATACTGATTTTGCGTGCATGCGTGTTAAGTCGCTTCAGTTGTGTCTGACTCTCTGCGACCCTCTGCACTACGGCCGGCCGGGCTCCTCTGCCCATGAGACTCTCCAGGCAAGACTACTGGAGTGGGTGGCCGTGCCCTTCTCCAGAATATTGACTTTACACTCTGCTATCACTCCCTTGGCTGCATTTGAAGGATGAAAGAATATCAAATTCACAGGGTTCTTTTGAGAATCAAATGAAATAATGTTGATGAAAATACTTCCTAACATATTAGAAAGTGTTAGCTTTATTACAATTACAGACCATTACTGGTTCATTGGGCAGAAGGGATTTCAATAAGCTACTCCCTTTGGTGTTTTCCAGTGATGAAATGATGCTACAATAATAGGTCACAGTGGGTTATTCTATGTGAATTTCCCGATTTGCTCTCAAAGATTCTACTTTTGCCTCTATTTCTTAAGTCACATGCTATTTTTAAAGTGACACTGTTCCCTTATTTTTTCTTCCGTTTTTATTGACATATAATTGACACTGTATAAGTTTAAGGTACACAGTGTAATGACTTGATTTACATACATTGTAAAATGATTATCACATAAAATTTAGTGAACATCTATGCAGTGTTAAAGAAGTAGAAAAAAGAATTTTTTTATTGTGATGAAAATGCTTAGGATTTACTCTGTTAACAATTTTCATATGTGACATACAGCAGCATTAATTATTTTTATCGAGTTGTACATTATATCCTAGTACTTATTTATCTTACAACAGGAAGTTTTGACTTTGACTTCCTTTATCCAGTTCTCCCATTTCCCACCCCTCTCTGTGGTAACCACAAATCTGGTCTCTCTTACTCGATTTTCTTGGTTTTTGAAGTGTAATTAACCTACAACACTATGTCGTTTCCTGTTACTCAGCATAGTGATTCAATGTGTCTATGCATTTCAAGCTGATCACGACCCTAAGTCTAGTTATTATCTGTCACCATACAAAGATAATACGTATTTACTGACTATATTCCCCATACTGTACATTTCAAACCCTGGGCTTATTTTGTACGACCTAATCGCTCTCACCTATTTATTTCCTCCCCCATCTCCGTGCTCTCTGGGAACTACTTGTTTGTTCTCTGTATCTATAACTCTGTTTTGTTTGTTGGATTCCTTTCTGTTTTTTGTGTATCTATTACAGGTTTTTGGTTTGTGGTTATTATGAAGCTTACATATAGTTATCTGTTGATCTGTCTACATCTATCTGATGATTTTAAGCCAGTGATCTCTTCATTTCAAACATATTTTAACAACCCTGCATTTTACTTCCCTCAAACTACATTTACCATTTCCTGAATCATATTTTACATCTAATTGTTTTGTGTATCCCTTAACTATTTATTGTAGTTATAAATTATTTTATTACTTTTGTCTTTTGACCTTCCTCTTTGTACATGGGTGATTTATTCCCTTTGCTGTGTATGTTCCTTTACCCATGAGCTTTTTCCTTTCACAGTTTTCATGTTCTAGTGTGGCCCTTTTCTCTTAGAGTAATTCCTTTAACACTTCTTGTAAAACTGGTTTGGTGATGCTGCACTCTCAGCTTTTGCTTGTCTGTAAAATTTTCTATTTGTTCATCAAATCTGAATAGAAACCTTGCCAGGTAGTTTATTCTTGGTTGAAGATTTCTCACTTTCATCACTTTTGAATACATTGTGCCACTTCCTTCCGGCTTGCAGTTTCTGCTAGAGAGTCAGTTGATAGCCTCTGGGAGTTTCTATGTACAGTTGTTGCTTTTTCCTTGCTGCTTTTGATATCCTCTCTTTATCGTTTTTTTGTTTGTTTATTTGTTTCTCTCTTTATCTTTGATTTTAATTAGAGTGTGTCTTGGTGTGGTCCTTTTAGGTTAATCCTTCCTGTGCCTCTCTGTGCTTCCTTTGGTTAAATGTCTGTTTTGTTTCAGGTTAGGGAACTTTTCAGTTATTATGTCTTCAAATATGTTCTCTGCCCTTTTCTCTCTGTCTTTTCTTTCTGGAAAATCTGTAATGTGATGGTCAGTACACTTGATCTTATCCCAGAGGTCTCTTAAACTGTCTTCATTTCTTTATTTCTTTTTATTCTTTTTTTCTGTTTAGCTTCAGTGATTTCCACTATTGTGTCTTCCAGCTTACTGATACATTCTTTTGCATCATCTAATTTTCTGTTGATTACTTCTAGTGTATTTTTCACTTCATTGATTGTATTTCTTGTCTCTGTTTGGGTCTTTGTATTTTCTAACTCTTTGCTGAAACCTTCTAATTTCTTACTCTGTTCATTTAGTCTTCTCCCAAGAATCTTTTGACCATATTTACCATCATTGTCTTGAACTCTTTATCGGGTAGATTGCCTGTCTCCCATTTCATTTAGTTCTTTATGTGTATATTTGTATGTATTTGTTAGGCTGACTATGTTTTTTGACCACAGAGGAGTGGCTTTTTGTAAGAGCATGCCAGCAGCACACTCCCCTCCGGTCACCAGCACTGTATGACCCAGGGATACTCCCTATGTGGGCTATGTGGGTCCTTCTGATGTGGCAGACTGACAACTGTGGGTGGTCTAGTAGGTTCTCTCGTCCCCTAGTTTGGTTTGTTGCCAGGCCCTGTCTTATATGGAAGGAGTTTTTACTGGTGGCTCAGCTGGTAAAGAATCTGCCTGCAATGTAGGAGACCTGGGTTCAGTCCCTGGGTTAGGAAGATCCCCTGGAGAAGGGAATGGCTACCCACTCCAGTATTCTGGCCTGGAGAATTTTGTGGACTGGATAGTCCATGGGGTTGCAAAGAGTCAGACATGACTGAGCGCCTTTCCCTTACTTTACTTCACTTCTGCTGGGGGGCAAGGCTGGGTCACGAGGCAACTGGCTGCTGAGCCCTAAGGGGTCCAAGGGTTAGTGCTGGCTTATTGGTAGGCAGAATCAGGTTCTGGGGTGCATAGCTGTGGGGCTGGTGTTTCTGGATCTATGGTTGGCTTGCTGATGGGTAGGGCTAGGGTGTGTGTATGGCGGAGGGAGGGCGTTGCAGGGTTAGTGCTTGCTTACTGATGGGTGGAACCGGTTTCTTTGGTCTCTGCAACATGACCCTGAGGGTCCCAAACTTTGTGTTGCCTGCTGGTGGGTGGAGCTGAGGTCCAGAGGATTGTGGACCCCACACTGATGTGTGGTCCTCTGGTGGACACAGGTCTTGGGTCCTCTGGTAGACAGGGCTGGGTCCAGGGGTTTCTGTAGGCTCAAAGAGGCTTAAGATAACAAGCCTGCTGGTAGATGAGGCTGTGCCTCTCCCTGGCTAGTTGCTTGGCCTGAGGCATTTCAGTGTTGGTTCCTACAGGCTGGTGGGCAGCGTCAGGTCTCCGAGCTAACAAGTTAGAGAAGGGTTCCATAGTGGTGCTTGCCAGCGCCAGTGTCCTCGCAGGAGAACAAGCTCCCTCAGTGGCTGCTGCGAGTCCTCTCGTCTCCAAGGTGAGCTGCAGGTGCCTCCTGCCTCTCTAGGAAACTCAAAGATCGCCAGGTAGGTCTGACGCAAGCTCCTTTCAAATTCCTGCTTCTTCCCTGGTCTTAGAGCATGTGGATTTTGTGTGTGCCCTTTAAGAGTGGAGTCTCTATTTTGTAAAGGCCTCTGGCTCTCCTCAAAGCAAGCCTCACTGGCCTTCAAACTAAATATTCTAGGGCTTCATCTGTCTGGTGCAGGACCCCAGGCTGCGGGTCTCAATGTGAGGCTCAGACCCCTCACTCTCCCTTGGAGAGAGCTTATACAGTTGTAATTATCCTCGCATTTGTGTGTTGACTATGTGGGGATATGAATCTTGACTATACCAGATCTTCACTCTGCCCACCCATCTCATCGTGGTTCCTTTTTTTAATCTTTAGTTGTAGAAGATCTCTTCTGCTAGTCTTCTGGTCTTTCTCATCCACAGTGTTCTGTAAATAAACAGTTGTAATTGTGATATGCTCGCGGAAGGAGGGGAGCTCAGGGTCTTCCAGCTCTGCCATCGTGGCCGCTCCTCCAGTCTCTTATTGTTTCATGAAGGTCAATCATGAATTTTCACCTAATTTGCAAAAAACTTGAAGGTGGTAATCATGTATGATATTTGTGCTTCACTTCCCAGAATATAGCTTAAAAATAGTCCACTCAATAGCTTTTGAATTAGGGAAGTTTTATTTTTAAATTAATTAACAAAGAAGTTGAAATTGCATTTCCAATATTAATTGTACTCCAATATGAAATCAAAAATTAAAGAATGAAATCCAAAAGAAAACAAAGGTCCCCTTTCTTTCTACCAATTACTTCTGAATCACTTGAAGTCATAGCTTTCCGCTACTGAGCTTTTTTAGTTTCTGCAACTAATAGTAATCTTGTGATTTTCATGTTATATTTTTGTGAAGACAGTAGGTTTTAGACCTCTATTATTTGCATTTTATTATGTTACTACATATATTTCATAATATTCTCTCATTGTTCTGTGTATCATTCTTGAGTTCCCATCAGGATTTTTTCTATCGTATACTTTGGTTGGAAGATTTGCAGTTCCTTAAATAGCATGCCACAAGGTAGTCAGCATGTATTAAATAAATTTTTATGGTTGTTGACTTTAATTAGAAGCAATTTTCAATTTACAAGTGACAAAGCAAGTGACTATGATGACAAATTTCCCTAAGACTATGACAAATTTCCCTAAGACTAGTTAGAATAGTTGGAAATTCCTTCAGCTGGTGTGTCATGTAGCATAGCAGAGTGGAGTGGGTTTGTCTATGCCATTCTCTTGGTGTCTTATCTTCATTTGGAATCTGTTTCTGCTGATGATAGAACATGTCAGAATTAAAACAGATGTTTCCTTATTTTTATTTTTAAAAAAGGCCTCTCAAATTTAGGAATGGAGCCACATTCATCATTTCCCTGGAATCAGGTTTAGTAAATGACATATGGCATGTATTCGGTGGATGTTTTTATTGAATGAATGAATACATGAATGAATGAAAGATGGGAAAATTTGGTCTGAAAACTGGTAAGAGGGGCAAATTTTTCCCATTTATCTCAAGTTAAACAGAATGAAACTGGTTTCATACCCTATTTTGTGATTACTATCATATTATTTTGGTAGATGATTTTTTTTTTTAATTTTTAAAGTAACCTTAAAACTGCTAATCTCTGCACAGGTTTAGGAATCTGAATGTACTCAGAGGACAGGACTGAAATTAAATGAAACCTGGATCCTCAAAAGCAAATGTTTTTGTGAACAAATAGACGGTTATTTTTATTGGAATAACTTTTACATGATCAGCTTTACCAGAACAGACCTTTTTTTTTGTTGTTTTAATTTTAAATGAGTCTTAACTTTATTGTTAGAACTAGTTGCTTAGAGGTGGTCGAGTGATCAAACCTGAAATGGAAGCCAGAGGTCGCTTACTGTTTCGTGTATTTTGCTGGTCACAGATTAACCGTGTTTCATTGTGCATGATCAAAGGCCAGCACATTTGCACCAAGATACACTTTATTGCCTAATACATTGGTGAGCTAGAAGGCTGGGCAGGTACATGTCACTCTTCTAGACTATGATTCAGGGCTCCTAAAAGACCGGCTTGCTGGGTGTCTGATGCCCACCATTGAAGTTTGCCTTAAAGCTTGAAACAGTGAAAACATTGTTGCTAGAATAGTTGTGTATAATACACGTGTGAGTGGAGCCCATGTGATTGATTTCCAAAGCTAGGCACTGAAGAGATTAATTTGCCCATAAAGCTCCTGGTATCACCTAGCAAAACAGGTTTCTTAAAGGATGAGTTATAGAATGGGGTTCCAAAAATGGAAGCAGAAGTCAAGCCCAGGAAAGAAATGAACAGACCTAGACAATGACATGAGAACTTGAGACCCTGAACCAGTGGGCAATATGATAGCACCAGGGACCTTAATTAGATGAGTAAATTCCTTTGCCTTTGCTATGTAACTTAACTGAGTCGTGGATGTGATATGCCATTATCTTCACATTCCTCTTTCCTCATTCAAGGAGAGAGGATTATTCTGGACAAGTAATACAGGAGACAGAAATTCAGGAGACTATTTTAAAATTCTGCCTACCACAGTATCCTTCCATTGTCTAGAAGCATCCGTTCCTGTCTCTTCTTGTCTCCTGCCTCCACTGTCAGAACCCTGTCCCTACAGCTTTCCCTCATGGAACCTGATACATATCCGTGATAGATTCTTCTTACTTCTGGGTCATAATAATCCTGGTATATTGGTTAAGAGTGTATGTGCTAAAGTAGAACATTTTAGTTCTACAATCTAAAGGGCTTGGAACAGTGTCTAGCATATAATTTTCCAAAAATGTTTAGATATAGTTCTTAATATATCCTGTATCAATGGTTTTATTCATTTATTATTTCTATACATTAGATCCCTGAAGAAGGAAATGGCAACCCACTCCAGTATTCTTGCCTGGAGAATCCCATGGACGGAGGAGCTTGGTGGCTACAGTCCATGGGGTTGCAATACATTAGATACCCTAATAGATTCCTGTGTATCCTTCAAAATTCATCCTAACCTTGATTATACAAAATGTCAATGTTTGCACAATGCTGGGAAGTTGAATGAAGGGAATAGGGGACTCTCTATTTTTCAACTTTTCTATAAGTCTAAAATTATTGCAAAATAGAAAGTTTTTTTTTTTAAGTCCTAAATGTTACCTCCCTTATAAATCTTTCTGATTCCCCTCATTGTAGAATAAACACTTTCATTTTACTTCTGTGGAACTTTACATACGATGTTTGTCACATTCTATCATATTATTTGTTTACATATCTTTCCAGAATGTAAACTCCATGGACACAAAGACTTAGCTTCATTCATCTTTTTTTCCTCTAACGTATGGTATCACATCTGGTATTGCTTATAGTACAAATTACATAAATACCGGCTCAATAAGTAATTGTCAAATAAATTTTTATTAATTTTGTATAAGAAATTCACCAGTAGCAAAATGAACTGTGGTGGTAAGAACTTATGGGAAGGTCAGCGTGGTGTAGAACAGTAGCAGCATTATTAGCCACAACTGGCAACTTGTTAAAATGCTGTTCTGAGAATTAGACCCAAGCTGTCTGTGCTTAACCACTTTAGTGGAAACCAAAATTAAAAACATCAATTATTTACTACTGTATTGCTACCATATGAATTCAAAATATTTTAGGTTTGTTTTTTTTACAGGGAAATGATATAGATGAGTTACCCTTGAGAAATAACTGAATTCCCATTTAGCCATTTCTGTAATGATTTTGAATAATTATTATAGAACTTATCAGATATAGGAGCCTATATACTTATAAACATGAAAAAATTCTTAATATTCTTTATTAGCTTCTTCACAAACCATTCTTGTGCATTGCTTTAATACAGAAAGGTAGCATGCTAATCTTGAATACTTCCCTGTCTGACATTTGTTGCTGTGATCACAACTTTTTTCCTGTTAGTCATAATATTCACCATTATGGCCTCAATACAGATGTCTTCAAATAACTACTGATGCTTGCCAAGGACCAGCTGCTGTCATGTGGTCCAAGATGCTGTTTCTTAAAATTGTATTTAAGTGTCCATTAGATTTTCAGTATAGAGCTTTTGGAACCAGTTTTATGTTATCAGCAAATATTTGTGGAGTTAGAGGGTTTCATCTACTAAGTAATTAAGATATTACAGTCACACATCTGCCACTTTATTCTAAAGAGAAGCACTACATTTTGTTGCCATCTTTCTAATTCCTTTAAGAGAAAATGTCTAAGAAAATCATATGATAATGTATGACTAATCTCACAAAGAGCCTGAATCAGGAAAGCATTTGCCTCTTTGCATCTAATTCGTAGCCTCTGTGTCATTGGAGGAAAATCACTTCCTTATGTCCTTTGGGCAATAGTTTCCTTTCAGAGACTGCCCGTTCAGGATTCACCTGCCTTTTGATGCCTTTTTTCCTTCTCCTGCTAAACAGACCATAATTCCCACAGCTATTTGGTTGAGCTGGGCTGGGGAAGAAGACCCTGCCTTGGAATCAGGAAACCCATGTTGAAATCTTGCCTCTGTCGATTACTAGCAGTGTGACTGTAAGATACAACCTCGTCAAGTCTCATACTTAACAATGGATTAATAGCATCATCCTTTCAGAGTTGCTGTAAGAATTAAGTGAGAAAGCATACATAGGAGTGCTTTATAAATATGAGGAATTCTTTCTGTAATTACAAATACCTGCCTTGAAAAGAGCAATCACTTTCCATTTATCCTTAGTGAGCCTAGTAGTCTCTATGCCAAAGAGGCCCAAAGTTGAAACGACATTCTCTGCCGACTACATCCTGGGAAACTGCATTTATTTTCTTATTCTCAGGGGCACTATTTACTGTCATTTCTTCCATTTAAGGAACCCATAAAAGGCCATAACTTTCTCAGTTCAGTTCAGTTGCTCAGTCATGTCCGACTCTTTGTGACCCCATGGACTGCAGCACACCAGGCTTCCTTGTCCATCACCAACTCCTGGAACTTGCTCAAACTCATGCTCTAACTTTCTCAGCTTTGTATTTCAAGGCAAATAGGCTTCTCAGTAGTGAGAATGTGATCAACTGAAAACAGGTAAGAATAAGAAACAATCGAAGAGGTAAGAATCAAGGCAGAAAGAGAGGACACTGAAAGAGGAACTCCCCAGGTCAGTAGGTGCCCAAGAAGCTACTAGAGATCAGTGGAGAAATAACTCCAGAAAGAATGAAGAGATGGAGCCAAAGCAAAAACAGTACCCAGTTGTGGATATGACTGGTGATAGACGTAAAGTCCGATGCTGTAAAGAGCAATATTGCATAGAAAACCTGAAATGTTAGGTCCATGCTACTGCCTGCTGCTGCTAAGTCGCTTCAGTTGTGTCCGACTCTGTGCGACCCCATAGACAGCAGCCCACCAGGCTCCCCTATCCTTGGGATTCTCCAGGCAAGAACACTGGAGTGGGTTGCCATTTCCTTCTCCAGTGCATGAAAGTGAAATGTGAAAGTGAAGTCGCTCAGTCCTGTCCAACTCTTAGCGACGCCATGGACTGTAGCCCACCAGGCTCATCCACCCATGGGATTTTTCCAGGCAAGAGTACTGGAGTGGAGTGCCATTGCCTTCTCCAGTTAGGTCCATGAATCAAGGCAAATTGAAAGTAGTCAAACAGGAGATGGCAAGAGTGAACATTGACATTTTAGGAATCAGCAAACTNGGCAAGAGTACTGGAGTGGAGTGCCATTGCCTTCTCCAGTTAGGTCCATGAATCAAGGCAAATTGAAAGTAGTCAAACAGGAGATGGCAAGAGTGAACATTGACATTTTAGGAATCAGCAAACTAAAATGGACTGGCATGGGTGAATATAACTCAGATGACCATTATATCTTCTACTGTGGGCAAGAATCCCTTAGAAGAAATGGAGTAGCCATTATAGTCAACAAAAGGGTCCAAAATGCAGTACTTGGATTCAATCTCAAAAACAACAGAATGATCTTTGTTAGTTTCCAAGGCAAACCATTCAATATCACAGTAATCCAAGTCTATTCCCTGAGTGGTAGAAGAAGCTGAAGTTGAATGGGTCTGTGAAGACCTACAAGATGTTCTAGAACTAACAGCCCCCAAAAGATGTCCTTTTCATTATAAGGGACTGGAATGCAAAAGTAGGAAGTCAGGAAATACCTGGAGTAACAGGCAAATTTGGCCTTGGAGTATAGAATGAAGCAGGCCTAAGGCTAATAGAGTTTTGCCAAGAGAATGCACTGGTTATAACAAACATCCTCTTCTAACAACACAATAGAAGTCTCTACACATGGACATCACCAGATGGTCAACACCGAAATCAGGTTGATTATATTCTTTGTGGCCAAAGATGGAGAAGCTCTCTACAGTCAGCAAAAACAAGACCAGGAGCTGACTGTGGCTCAGATCATGAACTCCTTATTGCCAAATTCAGACTCAAATTGGAGAAAGTAGGGGAAACCACTAGACCATTCAGGTATGGCCTAAATCAAATCCCTTATGATTATATAGCATAAGTGAGAAATAGATTCAAGGAATGAGATCTGATAGAGTGCCTGAAGAACTATGGATGGAGGTTTGTGACACTGTACAAGAGGCATGGATCAAGACCATCCCCAAGAAAAAGAAATGCAAAAAGGCAAAATAGTTGTCTGAGGAGGCCTTACAAATAACTGTGAAAAGATGAGAAAGCGAAAGACAAAGGAGAAAAGGAAAGATATACCCAAAGAATACCAAGGAAAGATAAGAAAGCCTTCCTCATTCATGAGACAGGGTGCTTGGGGCTGGTGCACTGGGATCTCCCTGAGGGATGGGATGGGGAGGGAGGAGGGAGGGGGGGTTCAGGATGGTGGAACACATGTATACCCATGGCGGATTCATGTCAATGTATGGCAAAACCAATACAATGTTGTAAAGTAATCAGCCTCCAATTAAAACAAAAGAAAAGAAAGCCTTCCTCAGTGATCAGTGCAAAGAAATAGAGGAAAAAAATAGAATAGGAAAGACTAGAGATCTCTTCAAGAAAATTAGAGATACCAAGGTAATATTTCATGCAAAGATGGGCTCGATAAAGGACTAAATGGTATGGAACCTAACAGAAGCAGAAGATATTAAGAAGAGGTGGCAAGAATACACAGAAGAGCTATACAAAAAAGGTCTTCATGACCCAGATAATCACGATGGTGTGATCACTCACCTAGAGCCAGACATCCTGGAATGCGAAGTCAAGTGGGCCTTAG
>SJYV01053462.1:289003-385130 GCA_006410875.1 Neotragus pygmaeus | reverse complement strand
GTACTCCTTTTCCTATTTGGAACCAGTCTGTTGTTCCATGTCCAGTTCTAACTGTTGCTTCCTGACCTGCATCTAGGTTTCTCAAGAGGCAGGTCAGGTGGTCTGGTATTCCCATCTCTCTCAGAATTTTCCACAGTTGATTGTGATCCACACAGTCAAAGGCTTTGGCATAGTCAATAAAGCAGAAATAGATGTTTTTCTGGAACTCTTTTGCTTTTTCGATGATCCACCAGACTTATTTTTAATCCTGAAGAAATGAAAGAAATTTACTTTGCCTAGAGAGATAAAATACGTTGACATATTTTTAAAAATAAAATGTCTCCCTCAGGAAATCTAAGTCTTTGGAAGTATACACCCTCAAAAGATTTGAAAATTTTCTTATTTCTTTTATAAAAGCCAGCAGCAGTTCTACAAGCTCTACAAGGGAATGTAAGATTTACTTGGTATTTGTAACCTCTAAACAGTGATTATAAACTACTAACGCTGGGAAGGATCCTTGGCTCAGTGCCTTCATGGTACAGGAAAAGAAAGTGAGGTTCCATCTGAAGGGTTGAAGCTGCTTAGTGGTAGAATAGGCCAGATCTTCTAACTTCAATTCTAGTTCTTTCCTTTTCTCCGAATGTTGTCCCCACCACCAATTTGAAGGTAGCAAGAAACTTATTTGGATTTTCAGGGAATTTGAGTTACAATAGCTACCTAAGTATTTGCTTTGGAGCCCTTGAAGTTTCCCCAATAATCAATTGCCTGATGACCTTTGTTCCTTTAATAATTAACTTTCGTTAACACCCATACTCAAGGGGATAAAGCCACTCAGTCCCAGAGTACTACAATTATTTAGGCTCATGGAGTTAAGAGGTAAAAGTTGAAAAATAAATATATATATTTATTTTAGAAAAATATATAAATATTATAAAAATTATTTAGGCTATGGAGTTCAGAGGTAAAAGTTGAAAAATAAATTAAAAATTTACTTGCTAATTAAGTAACTTATAATAAAAAACTTGTTGCATATAATAATCTTATATGATCATTGAAATATAATTAGTAATGTCCCAGAAGTTCTGTTTGCTCATTGATAAAAATGAATAACTTAGGATAAATCTCTGAAGACAATCTGAGGATCGTTTACCTCTAAATATTGTGATTCTCTGAGAATTCACCTAGACGTTGCTTGTCTTACAAAGTTAACTGATGCTTTAAGTGGTCTTTTGTTGTTGTGCTCAGTTGCTAAGTCATCTCCAACTCTTTGCAGCTCCATGGCCTGTAGCCCACCAGGCTCCTCTGTCTTTGGAATTTTCCAGGCAAGAGTACTGGAGTGGGTTGCCATTTTTTCTTCCAGGGGATCTTCCCAACCCAGGGATCGAACCCCAGTCTCCTGCATCTCCTGCATTGACAGGGAGACTCTTTACCACTGAGTCACCTAGGAAGCCCTAAGTATCGCTTAATAAAGCTTTTCTTCATTTTATTGTTTGAAAAAGTGATTTATGACTACACTGCTGTCTTATCTTTCTGAAAGATTCCTGGGAATCTCATCAGTCAATCGCATATACATGTTATCTGTTTTTCACATACTTGGTAAGACTATGATTTATAGAAACTAGATAAATTATAGTTGTTCAAGCCATATGGTACTTGACTGGCTGGATGTACAGTCTGAAGGAGGCATGGTGGAAGAACGTGGGTAGCCACATTTATACTTGAGGCTGAACTCTGCTGCTGTGCTCTAATGAAGTTATACTACCTCTCTACCTCTCTTAGTCTCAGTTTTCTCTTCTCTGCATTGTGAATAATAACAAGATGCGATTCACAAGGTTCTTAGGAAGAAGATGCCAGGCACAATCAGGTACACTGTAAGCTATCATGGCATTGAGCTGTACCAAAAGAAACTGACAGCTAGGAAAATTTTTCTTTTTGGTGGTGACATCTACCTTTCCTGTTGATCTCATTGAAGCNGTTCTTAGGAAGAAGATGCCAGGCACAATCAGGTACACTGTAAGCTATCATGGCATTGAGCTGTACCAAAAGAAACTGACAGCTAGGAAAATTTTTCTTTTTGGTGGTGACATCTACCTTTCCTGTTGATCTCATTGAAGCTTTACTTGCTGTTACTGTCCTGTATGTTTTCAAAAACTTACTTTTTGATTATATATTCAAAACAGTTGGTCATAGTTTGATGTGCTGGTGGATAGGAGTGTATGGTTCCCAGTTCCACAGCAAATTCTTCTGCCTTTCCCCCCCACCACACTTCTTTATAGAAACAGCATAGCCAAAGGATTGTTGGATTTCTATAAAAGTGTTCAGAAAAGAACAATGGGTAGATTCTTCAGAAGCTGGAATCAGTATACTGTGAATTTCCTTAGTACAGATTCTGTCTTTTCCTTATTTGCATTTCAGTACTCAACCAGCATGAATAAATCCAGTAGTGAGTGAGTATTTTATAGAGCATATGGGAGCAAGTAAACTTCCTTCCAAATTCTAGTAAAGATTTGGTACTTAACTGGCACTTTAATCAGTTTCATAAACAGAAACTGATCATTTTCTGCCCATATTTATAATGTTTCTGGTATAAAGGAGCAACTAAAACCAGTGAAGGCTTGTATGGGACCACAGCACTACCGTGCTGGTGGTGGTGCTTACATGCACTGATCATAGTACATAAGCAATGGAGTATACTGACACATATATATGGAATTTAGAAAGATAGTAATGATGACCCTGTATGTGAGACAACAAAAGAGACACAGACATATAGAATGGACTTTTGGCCCCTGAGGGAGAGGGAGAGGGTGGGATGATTTGGGAAAATGGCATTGAAGCATGTATACTATCATGTAAGAAACGAGGTGCCGGTCTATGTTCGATGCAGGATGCAGGATGCTTGGGGCTGGTGCACGGGGATGATTCAGAGAGACGTTGTGGGGTGGGAGGTGAGAGGGGGATTCAGGATTGGGAGCTCGTGTACCCCTGTGGTGGATTCATGTCGATGTATGGCAAAGCCAATAGAGTATTGTAAAGTAACATAAAGTAAAAAAAAAAAAGTTCTAAGTACATTCAAGACTAGTATAGCCCTATTAGAAAGCTTNACACACACACACACACACACACACACACAAAAGCAATGGAGAAAGTAGATTCCAAAGCAGATTTGACCATAACTGAGACTCTTAGACACAGTGGTGATGGATTTTCAAATGATTTTTTATAAAAAGGATTTAGAACTTTCCATCAAAACCCACTGTATCATTTATAATGTATTACATATATTTATGCAACTGAATTGTATAGAGTTCTTCATTGTCAGTTAATTCTTTTATTGTCACCACAAACTCATAACTTAAAGAGTAGCTCCTACCCTGGGCAATGTTATAACAGATTAAGATACCTTACATAATTATTGTAAGTAATATTTTGATGCCTAAAACAAGTGAAACCAAAATAAACAATTGGTTTTATAGAATGCTGTTTTTAACAAGGATTATTTCCAACCAAATATTTTATGCATTACATCAGTACCAATTTTTTGTTACCGCATATAAAAATACTTAAAAAATGCTGATAATGAAATATTTTTTTCTCTAGAAGTACTGTTTACTGGTTTAACAAATAATGACCTTGCATTGCTGAAGCATTTTCATTCCTGCCTGTGAAAATTCTTATCTAAAATGAAGTTTTTAATCAATGCCCCACTGCTGCTCAGAGTTGATTATTACAACTCAAGTTTATTTTTTTTAATGACTGCACAAAACATCTCCAGCATACACAGTGTATTTTATCTCTGTTTACATTGACCAGTGTGTCCTCTCACCTCTCCTATTTCTCCATTTCAACAAAAGAAGAGATTAGAAGAATCTATTTGTCAATAACCAATTGACAGCCAGGACCCAGTTCTTCTTTATCCCATCCCTAAACATAGAATTCTAGATAATTCAGCACTAAGGTTCATAAAATAGAATGAATGAGATATGGTGAATTAATGTTAATTACAGCATACCAACTGTGCTAGGCTGATTACATAGAATTTCATTTAGCCCTTAGGAGTGTGCTTTTCCCCCCATCTTACCTCTTCATGTGAAAAGCAACAAGCCTCCCTGAAAGTACAGCTCCAGTTCTGTATAATACAGACTTCTGTGTATTTATCCTTTGAGTTTTTAAAAAACTGCTTAATTAGGTAAGTGTTCCTTCATGACGAGAAGGTCATTTTGTCAGTAGAAAACATTTTGATAAATGTCTAATCTGCCTTCAAGAGCCATCTATGTTTTTCAGATGTTAGGAATCCAAATTTATTCTCAAGAAGAATTCTACTTGCTGGCCTATTCGCAACACTTTTATCTGTTAGGTCTCTTTTCATCCCCAAACAGCCTGTTTTGTTTTTCCCTTGGCTCCGGGTTCCATCAGAATAGCCCCTTGACTGTTGATTTGAGAGATGGGCTCCTCCTGTTTGGTGTGCCAGAGGACACTGCTGGTGGCATCTGAGTGGCTTAGAGGTGGATTTCAAGACAAGTAATACCTACCAATAGCAGCCTTGGTTGTTTAGCAACTAAATGATGTTCCTTGTCAAGTGGCAGGCATTTTATGGAATGCTTATGTATGGTTTTATTATACTTGGATTAAACGGACCAGAGTGGTCACGAACTGGGTCCCAGGTGTGTGGCTTACTGAGGAGTCTGAGAACTTATTTCTTTTCTTCAGGAAAAAACAGGATCCATAAAGTTTCAAGGGAAGGAGTTTGCTTTAGTATAAAGAGCATGAATTATTATAAAGTGGTTTAAAAATAGATAAGATGGGCTTTAAAATGTACGTTCCAAGTGTATAAAAATGTGTGTGCATTCGTGCTAAGTCACTTAAGTCGTGTCCAACTCTTTGCGACCCTGTGGACTGCAGCCCACCAGGCTCCTCTGTCCATGGGTTTCTCCAGGCAAGAATACTGGAGTGGGTTGCCATGCCCTCCTCCAGGGGATCTTCCCAACCCAGGGATCGAACCAGCCTCTCTTGCATCTCCTGCATTGGCCGGTAGGTTCTTTACCACTAGCACCACCTGGGAAGCCCCGTTAAAAATGTATGTGTATATTTGGATCTGAATTTAAAATGTAAACCTTGACTTTACCATGCATAGCCCTGTCTATGGGGTTATGCCATATTCTTTCCAGGGAACTGAATCTATAAGTAATCAGACATTCAGGGCTTCTTTCAGTTCACAGGAAATATGGAAACTAGAGGAATAAATTAAGCCACACCATGAGCAAGCAAACAGAAAAGTCCATAGGTGGGGCTATACTGGGTTCTTTATTTTTGAAATATAATTGACATAGAACACTGTGTAAGTTTAAGGTGTACAGCATGTTGATTTGCTATATTTATATACTACAGTATGATTACCACCACAGTATTAGCTAACACAGTATTAGCTAACACCTCTGTCGCATCCTATAATTATTGTTTCTCTTTTGTGGTGAGAACCATTAAGATCTGGTTTCTTAGCAACTTTGATTCGTTTATAAAGCAGTAAACAAAGGAGACAGGTTTAGTGGCGGAGGGAAGATTGATTGGTCTGGCAAATATATATAAGAAAGTTAAGAGACATAGCAACCAAATGTAATGTATGAACTTGGAAATACGATTGAAATAAGCCATCTGTAAAAAGGCATTTTGGAGACAAGCCGGAAAATGGAATATAGATAGATATTTGATAATCCTGTGGTATACTGTTAAACCTGGTTTGGCAATGGCATTGTGAATATATAAGACAGAGGTTCTCATTGTGTGGCCTTGGACTGGTGTCTGACAGCAGCATCACCCAGAAATACATTAGAAATGGAAATCCTCAGCATTGCTTCCAACTGACTAAATAAGGAACTCTGGGGAGTGGGGCCCTGGAAAGTTCTGAGAATCACTTGTATAAGAAAAATATGCATTTTTCTAAAGGAGACACATACTAGGGTATGCAGGACTGAAAGGAAATTATGGAATAGTTTTATAATATTTGAGTTAAGATAGGTTAAAAGTTTGATGAAGCAAGTGTGGCAACATCTTCATAATGGTTTTGTCAGGGGTCGTGTGTTTGTGTGGCTGCATTATTTGGTTCTCTACTTTTGTGTATATTTGGGAATATTCATTAGGAAAACCTTTGGAGACCTTACAATACACACACTCATGGAGGAATGTGAGAAAACAAACAAAAACTTAGTTTTAAATTCTACAAAAGCTTCCAGTTTACCCAGAGTAAACTGGGTTTTAGTCTTGATTTGGCCACTGATCACTTTGCTGGGTGGTTTCCCAGGAATCTCATCAATCTCGTCTATTCAGTGAACAGGTTCAGTATATGATCTGTTGTGAAGGCCCTCTCAAGCCTGCTGTTCTGAATTCTCTGAGCATTCAGGTGAGCAGTCGGACTCCTCAGCACTTCTCAGGTCTGCACTGGGCTCCGGGGTGAGCTGTCTCTTCCTGCCCCCGCCTCGTCCCATGCATCCCCTTTCCTCTGGTTTCCATCCATTTGCCACGTCAGAGGACAGTGACATTCTCTGGGATGACAGAAGCCCAGGCATATCACCCTCTGACAGAGTGGATGAGGTGTGGAATTCCATGAAGAAGATCTCTGGGGACTTGCAGTGGCAGGTGCTCTTTGGTCTAGGTCAGAGATGGCGAAGGCCCAGAGCAGAGCTGGGACCTGCACTCCTAGCGTTGGGCCTGAGCTCTTCTCTTGCCTCCCTCACTGCTGTGGCCATCACCTCCTCATGCAGGGGCCACTTAGCCATAGCGGGATAAACTCTGAGTGGATCCGGGAGCCCTAATTTATAGCTCACATACTTCGAGAGCTCTGGGGATTAGAATATCAAAGCCGTGTTCCCAGTCTGACAGACAGAAATGGTGTCCTCACTGCGAGGTGGAGTCAGGTTACCCAGTAAACCATGAAAATGCACAATTGCCAGGCAGATTCAAGGTCTCGGTGTCCACTTGGGAGCTTGAGACAAGAGGAAGGCAGTAGGGAGGCTCTGGGTGGAAGGGTGGGGCACACGGGTTGATCTTGGGGAGGGGATGGTAAAGGAGGGAGTGAGGGGAATATAGGAGCCTGGTGTGTGCACAGGCTGCACGTTGCATTGGCAAGAGGGAGGAAGACTGAAACAAGAGGAGCTCATGGGGAGACGGAGCAACAGCTGCAGGGTCCACCACCAGCCGAAGGTGATACATCCTCCACCTCCTCCCCTTTAGATTGATTACCTGATAGAAACCTAAGTCCACAGTGCGGGTGATCAATAGATCATGTTCCCACCAGCTGAGCCATTCCTGGAGGTCTTTTCCCAGTGTTGGCACTTGCTTATTTTCTCTTCTCATGTTCCTCCATCCCTTTCGTTTTCCTCTAGTGGTCTTGGCCCTTCCTGGGCCATAGCAAATGGAACATGGACACTGGCTGAAAACAGCGGTAACTGCAACAATAGTTTTGTTGAAAACTTAAGCACCAGCAGCTTCCCTGGTGGCACAGAGGGTAAAGAATCTGCCTGCAATTCAGCAGACCCAGGTTCAATCCCTGGATGAGAAAGATCCCCTGGAGAAAGGAATGGCAAGAATGGAATTCTTGCCTGGAGAATTTCATGGACAGAGGAGCTTGGCTGGCTACAGTCCCTGGGGTCACAAAGAGTCGGACATGACTGAATGACTAATACTACTCAGCACCAACCACTGAATTGGATGGTCGATAAATATTACTTTTAATTCAAGCCACAGTCTCAAAAATAGCTCTTATCCCCATTTTACAGATGAGGGACAGAAAGAGAAGGGAAGCCAATTACAGAGTCACTCAGCCAGAAAGTGGCAGAACTGAGTTAAACCCAGATCTGACTGGCTGCCACTGTTGTCCCTCATCAGGCTCTCTCATTCCTGGCCCTTCTGTCATTGGTGGCGGGGAAGGGAGTGAGAAACTGAAACCAGCACAATAGGGCCAGCTCCTGAGTGGGCCATGTGGTGTGGTGGTGGGGGGGGTCCTTTAAGAGGCTGCAGTACTGGGGCTCCGCTACTTTCCCAAAGACCCCGATAACATGGAGAAGTCATTCCCCAGTGTAAAGAAATGTGTGAGCATCTCACATGGTACATGGGAAGGAAATGCTTTGTCTACCCTTAGTGAAGTCGCTCAGTCATGTCCAACTCTTTGCAACCTCATGGACTGTAGCCTACCAGGCTCCTCCATCCATGGGAATTTCCAGGCAAGAGTACTGGAGTGGGTTGCCATTTAGGCACACTAATTTCTGGAGTGGACTATGACCAAAAATCAGAATTTTCTCTGATTCTCTGATTCTTTCCTTTCTTGGGAAGAGATGTTGGATGCTAGGACATGTCCATCAGTAAACATTGTCCTTGGGCTCATAAATGGAGGACTTTCCTGATTGGTGCCATACTCAGTCTTTGGGACCAACATTAGTTCAGAATCATGTTGGTTTCTTTTTTCTTCTTTGAAATGTGGAGCTATCCCTTCTGATTCAAAATGGGCAGAGAGAAAGAAGGTAGAATTCTGGAATGCTTCTGAAATTCCTACCCTGCCTGTCTCTGCCTCTCATCCGGAAGAGGGAGAGCAACTTCGGTGCAGAGTGGTGGTGACGGTGAAGGGGCTTATTGCAGCAGAAAAGACAAGGGTGGAATCGGCTAAAGAGAGCTGAGGACAAGAACCACCAACTGCAGTCACCTCTGTGGGTAACGTGATTGCTTACACAGAATGCCCATGTGTGTTATCGTCAGAGCCTCATAAAAGCCCCCATGAAATGGGCCGATACATTTCTGTCTTTTCTTGGTTTAAATCTTTTTTTTTTTCCTACTTTGTCCCAGAAAAGATTTAAGGGAGTTGCATTCAGTGTAGCAGATAAACTACATTTAACATAGATGTTAAGAATCAGAGAGAAAGCACTTTTTTGATAGAATTGTATGCTCCTTCCCAAATTTTGAATCCGAAACAGTGTAGAACACTTAATGTGACCCTTGCTCTGTTTTCAGAAGGAAATAACTATAAAATTTTTCATCAAAGAAATCAATTACTTAGACATGTTCATCCTAAAACTTCACCGTATACAATTAGGAAGCAGCAGTGTACGATCTATTCCAGAGACTGAGAGGTGGGTACTTTTTGTTCCTATTTGAAGTGATTCCCAAACCCTTCCATCTTGGTTTATGCTCATACTTCTGTCCTTGTCTATGTGGATGCACATTATGTGTGCATAAAAGGTGTATTTTTTGTACATCCCCAAGAGATTTCAACCTCTTCAAGACTATGTGCTTGTGGTGTGATTCCTGACAGTCCTGTTCCCGAGGCAGGGAGTTTCAGTTCCCTTTGAATGGGGATGGAACTGGGACTCAGAGAGGGGAACTTGCTACGTAAATGGCACAGGGAGGACTTGGTGTGGAGTCACCTGTCCTCCCGCTTCACCACATTGCTATGTCTCCTGTTGGCCATGGGCCCATCTTCTCTGAACTGTGACTGTGAACACGTCTCTGTTGCATGGTAATTTGTATTTATATCTGGGAGGCACTCAAAAATCATTTGTTCATTCAACAATATTGATTGAATACTATCATGGATTCATCACTGTTCTAGGTAGCGTGGACATAGCAGTGGACAAAAACAGACCAAAATTAAAAGTTAATCCCTGTTCTTATAGAGCTCATATCCATCCTACAGAGGTGAGGACCCGATATAAAGTCATCTGGAAATTCTGTCCTATGTTTGCAGGGCCTGTGTGTGATGGGCAAAAACGAGGTGCCTCAGGCAGTTATAGAGCCCAAGTCAGCTCCATGTTTTTATGATCCATAGCAGAGGAACTTAATATCGGTATATAGAGCACCATGAAAATTCTGTCCAGTTTTAAGTAATATAGACTATTGCATCAGCCTGGGAAGATAAACTAACTGATGGCAATCCTGTTCTATGGAGAGAGTCACTTCTTCCTGCAGCTAAGCATCTCAGCTTCTCAGCTTCACTCACCTCTGCCAGTAGGCCTCCTTGTTCCTCAGGGAATTGCTTTCTCATATTTCAGAAGGACAGTGCAGGCTTGTGTCAGGTGTGAAAAGAGTCTTTCCTGCTTGATGCCAAGGAGAAGCGGCACCAGGGACGGCCGACAGACAGAGCATGCATTCTCCTCCCCAGCTGGGTTATTCTTCACTCTGCTTATCTTCCAGTGAGATCTTCCTACTGCTGTTCGGTTTGTACCAACATTTAAAATCAATATTCTGATTTTTTCAAAGACACATCCTACAAAAGAGGACTTAAGGAAAGGGGTGCAATTCTGAAAATTCTCAAAACTTGACACTGGCCTTTAGAAATGACAATTATGTTGAGAAACTTCTAGGAGAGGGTCCTCAAATAGTAAGTAGTTTCTTTAACATCTAAAGTGCTTATTGGTCTTGGTGTGTATGGGTCAAATAGCACATTGTTTGGATTTTAATACTTTAAAAAATTCCTTGGGAAAAGTAGGGGGGGGAAGCGGATAAATTAGCAGTTTGGAATTGACATATATATACTACTGTATATAAAATAGCTAATCAACAAGGACCTACTGTATAGCACCGGGAACTCTATTCAATACTCTGTAATAACTTATATGGGAAAAGATTCTGAAAAATAATAGATACGTTTATCAGTTCAGTTCAGTTCAATCATTCAGTCGTGTCCAACTCTTTGCATTTATAGGTATAAATTAATCACTTTGCTATACACCTAAAACTGACACAACATTGTAAATCAACAATCAGTTCAGTTCAGTTCAGTCGCTCAGTCATGTCCGACTCTTCATGACCCCATAAATCGCAGCACGCCAGGCCTCCCTGTCCATCACCAACTCCCAGAGTTCACTCAGACTCANAGGTATCTTACGGAATAATTTTACTGCCCTAAAAATCTGTACTTTTTATGATGATCAGTTTGCCTCTAACATTTAACAGTGTTTCTTAAAATTTTTTTTTAATTTTTTATACAATTTTAAAGGTCACTTTC
Source organism: Neotragus pygmaeus (assembly GCA_006410875.1). Taxonomy (NCBI): domain Eukaryota; kingdom Metazoa; phylum Chordata; class Mammalia; order Artiodactyla; family Bovidae; genus Neotragus; species Neotragus pygmaeus. Next base: position 374,161 of record SJYV01053462.1, on the reverse strand, counting down.
CATTTACAGTTATTACAAACTATTGACTATATTTCCCACATTAGATAATACATCTTTGAGCCTATCTTATACTCGTTTATTTTACTTATTTAAAATTTTTTATTTATTTAATTTTATCAAGAGCTGACTCATTGGAATAGACCCTGATGCTGGGAAAGACTGAAGGCAGGAGGAGAAGGAGATAACAGAGGATGAGATGGTTGGATGGTATCACCGACTTGATTGACATGGGTTTGGGTGGACTCCGGGAGTTGGTGGTGGACAGGGAGGCCTGGTGTGCTGCGGCTCATGGGGTCGCAGAGACTCAGACACGACTGAGCGACTGAACTGGACTGAACTATCTGGGCTGGGTCTTTGTTGCTGCGTGCAGGCTTTCTCTAGTTGCAGCGAGCAGGGGCTGCTCTGTAGTTGCCGTATGCAGGCTTCTCGTTGCAGTGGCTTCTCCTGTTGCCAAGCACGGGCTGTAGGGTGCATGGGCTTCAGTAGTAGAGGTGCATGGGCTCAGCAATTGTTGCGAATGGGTTTTGCTGTCCCATAGCATTTGGAATCTTCCAGGACTAGGGACTGAACCCATGTCCCTCACTTTGGCAGGTGGATTCTTAATGAACTTCACTGGACCACCAGGAAAGTCCCTCTTATGCTCAGTTAGCTATAATTTGTATATTTAAATTCAAGAACTATTTGTTTGAACAGTAGACATTATTGCTTTGTAAACCCCATTTGATATTTCCTTTGAGTATTCATTTATATTTACAGTCCTAGTCTCTTGGTATTTACAATCCAGGAAGACTTTAACTTTCTTCATTTAGCACTAATCTTCAAGATTGGATTTTAAAAGAAAATTTCTCTCCCAAATGTAATAGCTAACAATTATTGACAACTGATTACATGTCAGATGCTTTCTGTGTATTTCTAAAGCCTTCAGGAGCCTTTGAGAAAGGTGATTTATTGTCTCCATTTTATGGATAATAAAGCTTAGGCTTAGGTTAACTTTCTTAAGCTGATTACCTATAGGTAGTCAGTGTTGGATCATGGATTTAAATTTTACATTCCACCAAAGCATGTGGCCTCCCTGGCTATAATCTTATTGTAGGGTGTCATACTGTCATGAGAATCCCATGGGCAGAGGAACCTCATGGTTGCAGAGTCGGACATGACTGAAGTGACTTAGCACACACGCATGCTACTGTCATGCTGTTTTAGAAAGATAGTGATATAGGGAAACTTGGTCCCTTTAAATTATCTCAGAATCCTTTGATAGGGCAGAAGTGGGATTGAGAAGGCATTTGGTATATTCCAGCAATATAACCTCATTACATCACTTCTGATTTCAAAGTCAGAGCCTCAGTAGATGAGATAGATACATGGGAACTCTAACAGTTTCCCTTGCTCCATTATTTGTTTCTCAAAAATCTCAAAAATAAAAACTAAGCCCACTTTTGTCCTTCTCTCTAGTACTGAATTGATATGGTGCAAGGACATAATGAGGGAGCAGAAGAGTGCTGTTGAGTCCAGTGTCTGATTTATGGATGTTACTCCCTCGCCCTCCAAACTTTGTGGATCAGTTTCTGAAAAGGGAAGCAACCATCTCAGATCTGTCTTTCAGAACCCAGATTATTAGACTAGATGCTAGTGGTAAAGAACCCACCTGCCAGTGCAAGAGATGTAAGAGATTCAGGTTCCATCGCCTGGCCAGAAGGATCCCATGGAGGAGGGCGTAGCAAAACACTCCAGTATTCTTGCCTGGAGAATCTCATGGACAGGGGAGTCTTGCAGGCTACTGTCCATAAGGTCACAGTCAGATATGATTGAAGCGACTTGGTACACACAAGCAGATACTTCTAAGAATTAAGCACTATTTGTGTGTGTTGATGGTGAAGACCGAAGTCTTTTATACTCCAGTGAGTCTCCACCCTGGCTACATAGTAGGATCAGGGAGCTTTAAAGAATCCCAGTCAGCCCCAAGTGCCATGTCAGAAAGCCACTGTACTGCGTCCTCCTGCCCCGTAGTGGAGCCATGGAAAGCATTGCTGATGCAGAAGCAAATGACGGAGGCAGTGAAGTGTGCGGAGAGGTGCCTTCATTGGTCGGAAGCCATGAGTGGTACAGGGAAGCTGTAACAGCAAAGTCGGAAGCTGACTCCCTCTGCCTCTTGTCTGAGTGTAAGAACGTTTATGGTCGGCTCCAGTGTGCTTTCTCACACGGTATCCTTTGTCCGCATTTCCCCTTTGTCTAGTAATAGTACTCATTTTTCCTTTGTGGACCTACTCCTACTTTCTCATGTTATGTGGTAAGGACGAGGCTTATCTCCTGGATCTAGAATTTAGAGCAACATCTGGAAAGCATTTAGCTCAGTGTCTGGGTACATTGTTGTTGTTTAGTCATTCAGTCATGTCTGATTTTTTTGCAGTCCAGTGGACTGTATCCTGCTAGGCTTCTCTGTCCGTGGGATTTCCCAGGCAAGAATACTGGAGGGGATTGCCATTTCCTTTTCCCAGGGCAATCCAGGGAGTCTTCCTGAACCAGGGATTCAACCTGCATCTCCTGTATTGGCAGGCAGATTCTTTACCACTGAGCCACCTGGGAAGCCCCTGGTACACAGCACATGCTAAATAAATAATTAGTTTCCTTTATTAAAATTAGAGAACTTGTACCATGCCAATCTTTTACCATCCCTACATATAAGAAATATCAGCAATATCCTGTCCTTTTAGATTATGTAGCAAAATTATGGCAGCAATTAGAACAAAGACTCTAGTTCTTGACTCTTTGGAGAAGCATACTTGGAGTAGGGCAGTCCAGTAGGGGGTCAGTTTGGCATTTGTGGACTTGAGAGAATTAAGATTGCTCTCTCTCATGTTGTGTATGTTGCTAGTGGCCATTAGATTTCAATATTGCTGGATTGTGCTTCCCGGGTGGCACAGTGGTAAAGACTGCTAATGCAGGAGATGCCAGGAGACTCGGATTGAATCCCTGGGTTGGGAAAATTACCTGGGGTAAGAAATGGCAACCTATTCCAGTATTCTTGCCTGGAAAATCCCATGGACAGGAGCACCTGGTGGACTACAGTCCATGGGGCCGCAAAGAGTCAGACACAACTGAGCGACTAAGCATGTGTACATAGTGTTGGATTATTGAGCAGAACTATTTAGGTGATAACAGGATTTTGACCTAGTTGCTTATCCTGTTGTGTGTTATAAACTCAGAACACCTAGACGGCATGGAAGAAATTTACTGTGAGATAAGCATTTAAAGAGTGAGCCTAATGTGTATATTCTAAAACCCATATAAATTTTATAAAACCTTTTCTGAACTACCTCACCTTCCCACTGTAGTATGTACCTTTGGGGGAGAAATCTGTTAATAAATGACTACATTAAAACATATTTTTTCCTCTTAAAGAACACAATTACTTGTTTACTTGAACTTAGAGAATACAACAATATTTTAAGAAGGGACGGAAACAAATAGAATTGGAATATGACAAGAATATTCACGTCTCAGCTTATTCAGTTTTTTAATGAGAAGAGCTAAGGTTTTTCAGAATCTTTTAGGCTTCAGATGACCAAAAACACTGCACTTCATTCTGTTGGCAAGATAGTTTTGTTTAATTTTGTTTTGCTTCTCTGTGTTCAGTTCAGTTCAGTCGCTCAGTCTTGTCCTACTCTCTGTGACCCCATGAATCGCAGCACCCCAGGCCTCCCTGTCCATCACAAACTCCTGGAGTTCACTCAAACTCACGTCCATTGAGTCAGTGATGCCATCCAGGCATCTCATCCTCTGTCATCCCCTTCTCCTCCTGCCCCCAATCCCTCCCAGCATCAGGGTCTTTTCCAATGAGTCAGCTCTTCGCATGAGGTGGCCAAAGTACTGGAGTTTCAGCTTCAGCATCATTCCCTCCAAAGAAATCCCAGGGCTGATCTCCTTCAGAATGGCTTCTCTGTGTAGTTAGCTATAAAAATTTCCAGGAACCCTTTACCGAACTTCCAGAATGTTAATTTCTCTTTTCTTTTTTTGCCTGTTTTGTTCACCTGACTCTACTGTCTGCTCCTTTAAAGCAGGAATTGTGTCTTACTCACCTTGTTTGCTTGCAGTCCATATTTAGTAAGTAAATAGATAAATGAACTAACAGGAAAAAAGTGATGGTGACCTAGTTATGTTTTAGATTTTTCTTGTGGCTCTAAGTCTGTTTTTCTTGTCCTTCATCAGTTTTTAAAATAGAAATCCTTGTCGACTATGTACTTTATTGGGAAGCAAGATAACAGACGGAATATCTATGTGGAAACAGATGAGACACTAGTGTAAATTCCACTAGAAATGAAGGAGGAATGCACTCCTTTGGGCTTTCACTTTATGGGCAATCCAAAATGTTGCAATGATTTCAGTATTGAATTTCATATGACGCTGAATCTCCCATGTGGTCTGTGGGAGCAGAAGCACAAAGTATCCAGTCACATGAGCACTCAAACTTGGGCAGATGATCTAAGTCTTAATGGTAAAATACTTTTTGTTCCAAAACATAGGACCTACCACTCCATCTGTTGGTAAAAAGCTGCATTTTAGATTTCTGTTGAACTAAGGCCTTGGAGAATGTGGCTGTGAGTCATAGATGGGTCATTGTAAATTGTTTTCTTACAGCATCACCTGGCTCTCCTTCCATTTGCCCCACATGGAATGTTTTCCAGTTCACTTTTTTTGGGGTCATATGGATAGAGGATAGTATCCTGCAGATAAAGCCAAAACTTCTGCCAAGAGTGATAGGAGGAAAGAGGGAAGCTGAGTTTTCCGTTCGAGGCTGCAGGCTCACAATTTAATCAGCAGCTCAGTGTACAGAGCTGAAACTGTTTGGTGGTGTTTCTGGCTTCTTAGGTGGCTCAGTGGTAATGAATCCGCCTGCCAGTGCAAGGAGACACGAGACTCGGGTTCTATCCCTGGGTTGAGAGGAGGTCCTGGAGAAGGAAATGGCCACCCGCTCCAGTGTTCTTGCCTGGAAATCCCATGGACAGGAGCCTGGTGGGCTACGGTCAATAGGGTCACAAAGAATCAGGCATGACTGAGCAGGCACGCACTAGGGGCTCCAAAGAACCCCTGGTACCACAGTCCTTTATGTCTCAGCATGGAAAGAATTCAGTGAGAAGCAAAGTGATAAATAAGAAGTGATTTATTAGAATAGGATGCTTGTGAAGCTTGCAAGAGGGTGGGCAAGAGAGTGCCCCATCCTGAGGATTTACTGTGCTACAGTTTTATAATCAGAGGGAAAGTGGGGAGGGGGAGAAGAACTTCCTTGTCTTTCTTGAGTAGACATCATGTTTCCATCATCAGCTCCTCCTCTGGGTTGTGCAGGGGAGTTTGCTTGTCCCTACGCTGTCAAGCTAGGTGCTCACGTTATTGTATTTTATGTATACAGACAGCATGTCCTGGGGATCAGTAACTTATTGTGCTCACTGGGCACAACGTAGGTCTCATGCCACCATTGTTTGATTGTTTAGGGGCAGGTCTCATGGTTCTGTCGCATGGTTTTGTTGCTAAGCAAGCCTACTTGGTTTTGTGGTTAAGCAAACCTGCTTTCTTAAGTAATCATTAACTTACAGGGGTCTCCCATATTTTTCCTACTTATAGTCTCCTAGTGGGATTAACTAATCACCTACTTTGTCCCGTTACTCTGTCCCTAGCAGTGTGGTATGTATATTTTCATAAGTAAGAGTTCTGGATCATGTAAAAAATAGGTAGTAGATCCAAAATAAATATTTAAAAATTACATGAAATTATACATACAAGGATATTTATTACTATGCATAAGGTGGAAAAACAAAGGAAGTACCCAAATGTCCAGTAAAAAGGGATTAAGTGAATTTTCATGTGTTTTTGTGCATATATTCATAAAATGGATACGTAGCCACTTAAAAGAATGATGTAGATGTACATACACTGACAAAGGGCAATGACTGAGGAATGTTGGGAAATTAAAAAGCAATCAAACAACCTGGAGAACATTATGTCTGGCATCACTACCTGTATGTATTCATACATCCCTGCGTTTAACAATGGTAACCTCTGGAGGTGGCAATATGAGATTTTTTTCACTTTCACATTGAACAATGCCATACTGTTTGACTGTCTTACAATGAACATGCACACAGTGGCCATCATCGACAACTTCTTTGCCCTAGTGCATGGAAAAAAATGCACTGCTGAGTAAATATTCTGTATGGAGAGAGTGAGCACCATCTCTGACCTGGTCCCTTGGTGGGGAAGATGATGGTGGCCCTTGGAAATGATAAGGAGAGGAATAAAGTGACTGCAGTTAGCACATCTGCTATTTTTCTCACCTGTGCCATAATTTGCGAACATAAAATAAATTTTATTTGTCTTTATGTTCTGTAAAGCCTTAGAACAGAAGAACAGATCCTTTCTGAGAATTGAATTCTCATTTCCACATGAAGCTCTCTGTTGGTAAGTCAGGTATGTCCTTGGAAAGCAAGGTCAGAGTCCTGAATCAAACTGTGCCTTCTAGCATTGCGGCCTCAAATTGAGTCATTTAAGTGCTAATCTCTCAGTTTCCCCATAGTAGTAATCCTTACCATCACATTCTTGAGCAGGGTGTCATGAAGCTTAGTAAGACCATGTTAGCCAAATGCTTTGAGCTCTTCAGATAAAAATGCGATGCAAACATGAAGTCTCATTAAGATAATTATACAGTAATTTCTTTTTCATAGTATGGGTTTACATTCAAGGTCATTTTGTGGAGGCAGGGAAGGAGCTTAGCTTTCAAAATTTGAAAATAAAATTCTTAACCCATGTTGAAGACAAACAGAATCACCAGTTCTAAGAATAGGAGAACTTTGTTTTGAATAAAAAACTTGAAAATTAAAAAAGAATCGTTTCTATGTTTAACTGGAAATGTCTTTAAAAAGCAAAAGGATCACTTCTAGCCCTTGAAAGAAGAAAATTAAAGGAAGCTCTTCAAGAATATTGTCATCGTTGTTCAGTCGCTGAGTCATGTCCAACTCTTTGCAACGCCATGGACTGCAGCACACCAGACTTCCCTGTCCTTCACCATCTCCTGGAGTTTGCTCAAATTCATGTCCATTGAGTCAGTGATGCCATCCAGCCATCTCATCCTTTGTGCTCCCTTCTCCTCCTGCTTTTTGAAAAACAAAACAAAACAAAACAGTATCACTCATACTACTGTAAGGCGGTGAGACCTGTCTGGCCCACTGTGTGTGGGGAGCGAACGTTGACTCATTCTTGCTGGGCGGAGTTTCTTCCCGTGGCTCTGTACCAGTTGCTCCTACGATGGAGCAGGGGAAGTACACCCTCTTCCCACCTGGTCCTTCTTCTCCAGCGTTCCTGAGAACCCATCATGTTTGCTGCAGGCTCCCCACCCTTTGGCACCATGGGTGCTTGCTACCATTATAACCCAAGACATGGACAGTCAATTTCAGTCCCCAAGATTTGGAAGTGCCGACACAGGAGGTCAGTAATCCCAGAAGAAGGTAAGCTTGAAAGCAAGAGCCCATGTTTTGGGTTGAAGGTGGAGAAAGAGAGAGATCTATTTAGATGATCAGAGCTGATGGGCTAAACTATGAAAGAAGACTTTTTAGTGAAGGGTCATTGTTTGGCACCTGATATGTTGGTTCAGGTGTCTTCCAATTGTAACCTGCCAGGTTGCTGACCTCAAATTTTTAAAATCACGTAATCTGAATTTTATGCATCTATGTAAAATCTGAATATGTTCATTTCATTTATGTTGAACAAAACTAAGGATTAGCACTGCTTATTTTTTTAATTTTCTCAGTAAAGGAAGATTTAAAAATAGTGTTCTTCTAGATAAGTTATTTTCATCATAAGAGCTTTAGAGTATAAATGTGACAATTTGTATTTTTGAAATATGAAGCTTTTATAGAGTTCTTCAAAGATGGGTTACTGTAATAAAACGCTGTATTGATGTCAGATAAATTTAATTTAGATTATTTAGCCAAAGTAAGTGAAAATACTTTGTATCTAATCCTTATTATGGACATTGTTTAAATAATTCTCTTTACATTTAAACTTTAATATGGACCTTGTTAGGATGTGAGAGGTTTTGACTTTCTTCTTTCCTACAAGAACTCTCCCACTTTCCTATCAAACAAGTTTTGTGATAATGGGGTACTTTCTAATTTTATATTCAAATTAGAGAAGTTACCAAGGAAAGACAAGTTATGTAAAACAAAGTAATTTCAGCCTTAAGGGAGATACTGACCTTTTTTTCTTTTCTTTTTGCTCTCTTGTTTTTGCCTGCTGGTGCTTAGTTGATGCCATAATCTCTATTTTTCTGGTTCATTGTAACCTTTTAGATGGACTTCTTAGTATGCCCTTGAGAATCTCTGTCTTTAGATTTGGGATTATCAATGTTTCCAAATGGAGTCAGTGCTAAACTATGAGGAAAGTTGTTAGTAAAGCAAATGAAAAAATTCTTTCATCACAATTGCTTAGAGAGAACTAATAATTAAAACAGAAATAGCTAAAGGTTCCCACAGAGGATATTAGGCAATGAATCAAATAATTTTAAATTTGCAAGCTATGTTTTGTGATACAAGCATTTCTTAAAGAGATACATACACAGGTATTCCCATTTACTCAGAATTCATATGATTTCATCTTACGAAATCAGAATCAGCTTTAGAAAAAGTCTGTCCAGATTCACAATATGTTATATCATTATTTTGATTTAGGGTGGCAAAGATTTTCTATTTAGGAACAGGAAAGAGAATATTGTTTATTCTTCTTCCCCACTACCACCTCATCAGCAACAACCTAGAACAGACAAAGAATAGGTATTGCAGTGCAGGGTAAATCCAAATTTTATTTCTACTTCAAATACTAATTTTCTATTTGACCCTGAGTATGTTTTATAACTATTGTTTGCTTTAATGATTCTTCCTTTAAAGATACAAAGTGTGTCCTATCACATCAGAATGGTACAAAAACACTATTTGCAGTGTGATGACTATTTTTAGTAGATGTAGGTGAAACACATATTAAATTAAGATTGTTTATGTATGAATCACTTGCAAAACTTTCATTTCTTTTTCGATGAATCTATAAACTTTTGTCTCTGAAGTGGACTCAATAAATTTCTCCAGGTGCAAGAAGCAAACATTCAGCTCAATCCATAGCTGAGATTTTCCAACAGCAGTTTTCAAGGTTAAATCATTTGTTTGGGGGAAAAGAAGTTCAAAAGCATATCCTCGTTAAATAAGAATACTCCAAGAATTGAATGCACCTTGTAAGTCTCACAGCCTCTATATTTCCCAGAATGCCAGTAATCAAAATGCAGCTATGATTTCTTCAACCTCCAGATTTAAAATTTCTCTCAAGTAGATGGAAGATTCTGCATTGTCTTCTTTATGGCAGGAAATTACAAATGCTTTTGTTGTTATTGCCAGGATCTGAGGGCGTATAGCTTCCAGCAGTGGCACCTGGGTTTGTTTTCTTTCTCCCTCTTTGAGGGCTGAGGGTGGGGGATGATGAGAGCTCGTGGAGGGTAGTAAGCTCTTTGCCAACATTCAATAGTTAAAACATTTTTCATATATTAATCATCCAGAAACTCTACTAGTAAAGACTTGTCCCCTTTGAGTGCTAGAATAGTCCCCAAATTAAATCTTCTATTCTCTCCTAAGATTACAGTTACTCCTCCAGGTATAAATGATATACCAGGATCTGAGACTGACTTTCATTTCAAATAGAATATTTCTCAGTCCCTTTAGTGTAATCCATTAAGTTATCTTATAGTTGGGGCATTGACTTTAGTGCCATATTTCGTTGTGGTAGTAAAAGTAATAGTAGTAGTATTGATGGTAATAAAAGTGTTAACAACCATTTATTAAGTGTTCTATAAAGTACTTTAAATATTTCATCTTGTTTAATCCTCACAAAACTCTTAGAGGATCTCTGTTATTTCCACTTTATAGATGATAAACTTGCCCAAATGGATGAATAGTAGTAACCTTTCTGAATCCAAGGTCTCTACTTTTCTCACTTTTCTATTTGAGAAAAAAAAAAATCATATCTGGTATTATTTGGCTTTGCAGCTTATAGTCATATTTGCACTTCAGTATGAATTCTCCCTCTATTAACTGCTTTATCGCAGGCAGTTTTTCTGGGAAAAGTTGGAATGAAGTGCTGAATAATAAGCAGAAATAATTAACCCTGGAAGATTTTTCCAAGTTTTATCCTTGGGTGAAGCAAGAATTAGTGTGAGACAACTGCACTTTTGGAGAAGGCAACGGCACCCCACTCCAGTACTCTTGCCTGGAAAATCCCATTGGAGGAGGAGCCTAGTGGGCCGCAGTCCATCGGGTCACTAAGAGTCGGACACAACTGAGCAACTTCCTTTCACTTTTCACTTTCATGCATTGGAGAAGGAAATGGCAACCCACCCCAGTGTTCTTGCCTGGAGAATCCCAGGGACTGGGGAGCTTGGTGGGCTGCCGTCTCTGGGGTCGCACAGAGTCGGACACGACTGAAGTGACTTAGCAGCAGCAGCAGCAACTGCACTTTACAATAGCTAGAGGGTTTTCCCAACCAGATGTAAAGAAAAGTAGAAAGTTAGGCTTCCTATTCTGTAGGTTGATCTCTAGTGAGAAAGTTATTCTATCTCTCCATTTTTTTCCTCTATAAAATGGGTATTTAAATGATACTCATAGGGCTAAGTGGCTTCCCTGGTGGCTCAGACGGTAAAGCATCTGCCTGCAATGCGGGAGACCTGGGTTCAATCCCTGGGTCGGAAAGATCCCCTGGAGAAGGAAATGGCAACCCATGCCAGTACTCTTGACTGAAAAAGTCCATGGATGGAGGAGCCTGGTAGGCTACAGTCCGTGGGATCGCAAAGAGATGGACACGACTGAGCAACTTCACTGGTTCATAGCACTGACTAGACGACAGAGACAGTAGCTAAAATGTGAGCTCCCCTTCTTTATGGTTAGATCTCTAGTCTTCCTGAATATCCCTTTGAGAGCCTATAATCCCCATTCTCTCCAAGAAAGTTTTTTAACACACCCCAGGGCCACTAAGAAGCTTATTGATACTATTATTGCAAGCCAAGTGGTGTGTTAGAGAATTCCTTGACATGAATAGCAGTGCAGATGGGTCAGCTTGGTAAGGCCACAGGTTAAGGTGGAGATGCCTGTTACCTGAGGAGAAGGCAAAGGCACCCCACTTCAGTACTCTTGCCTAGGAAATCCCATGGACAGAGGAGCCTGGTGGCTACAGCCCATGGCGTCACAGAGTCAGACACGACTGAGCAACTGAGCGCCCATGCACACATGGTACTTGAAGCTAAGGTTGATAAAATCACCCGCCCACAATGAGCTAAGAGCAGCCACAAGTTTGTTCTCTACATCTGTGAATCTGTTTATGTTTTGGACATACATTCATTTATGTTATTTTTTAGACTCTGCATATAAGTGATAGCATATAGTATTTGGCTTCTTCTGTTTGACTAAAATCACTATGGCTAATATTCTCCAGGGCCATCTGTGTTGCTGCAGATGGCAGTGTTTCACTCTTTGTTATGGCTGAGTGATACTCCATTGTGGGTATAATATCAATCTCTTTAGCAAGGCTGTGTGCAAGGGCCTTGACCACTTGGACCTTGCCTGCCTCTTCCATGAGCAGCACATCTAGTCACATTGAAACACGTGCCATCTGCCGAGCCCATGTATTCCTTTACACATATTGTCCCGTCTGGTTTGCTAGGTTAAATATTATTCATTTCTCAAGCATCAAGATTTTCCCTGAGAAGTAGCCCATTCCTGAGAAACCCTACCCTACCCTGCCCTTTAGGACTGCATTAATTCCCTTAGTATTCTCCTTATAATACTTAACAATCAAAGAATTTATTTCTTCTTTTTCCCTATGGAATACTGGACTCCTGGACTTGTCTTAGTTTTCTTCGTATCGCCCAAGATTCAGTAGGTGATTATTCAGTATTTTGACTGAATGGATAAATGTTTCAATGATAGTAGGCATGTTACTTGTGAAATCGATGCACTGATCATACGTTGAATTAAAGATGAGTGCAGGTCACTTTCCTTCCAAAATATGTTCAGCAATCACATCCTTAAACTTTCCAGTGACTGGCTGAATGGTAACCATAGGGATTTTGCATCTTTTTAACCTCACACAAATGGCAAAATAAGGGAGAGAAAAAAGGATAATTTCCAGAAGTGAAAGATCTTCCATTTAGCAGCTGGCGTAGGATCATTTTCATTCTTTAATTGTTGTACTTTATGGGCATTTGGGATGTGCATTCAAGACAGACTTAATAATTTAGGTGAGACACTGCAGCAGCCATTACTCTTTATTTACTGGCTGTGTCCAAGAAAGAAAGCATTGTTGCTCACGTGGCAGGGAGGGAAAGCCTAGGTGCTTTTGTCATGAGACAGGGAGAGACTCACATTTGCGTGGTGTTCTTAGGGTGTATACATACAAGCAGCTGGATGATTCAAAAGGTTGAACCAGCAATGATTTGTTCCAGAACAGATGTGACAGACACAGACATCTGGGAGGCAAGGACCACACATTACATACTCAACTCTTTTCTGCACATTGCTTGAAAAATATTCAGATTTTCATGATTTCTACATATTTATTTCAAGGACCAAATGTTCAGGAAGCAAGAGAGCAGTTATCCCTGCTTATGTCCTTTCCCTGATGTCACATGCTTAGGATGCTTTATTTAATGTCTTGGGCCTCTTGATTCTCCCTCCTTAGACAAGCAGGGACTTCCAGGGACAATACCCACAGGCCTGGCATGGGCTTCCCCGGTGGCTCAGGTGCTAAAGAATCGACATGCAATGTGGGAGATGTGGGTTCGATTCCTGGGTTGGGAAGATTCCCTGGAGAAGGGAGTGGCTACCCACTCTAGTATTCTGGTCTGGAGAATTCCATGGACAGAGGAGCTTTGCAAGGCTACAGTCGAAGGGGTCACAGAGAAAGACACAACTGAGTGACTTTCACTTCACTTCACGCAGAGCGTGTGAAGCCTCCTGTCCACAATTGCAGAGCATCAAGTTGAAGGGCAGGCACTAGCAGGAGTGTCCTTAGGGACCTCCAGGTTCAGAGTGAAACCAGGCTGACCTTCTAAAACGGAACTGCAAGAAGGGAAGGAAGGCAGGAAATCAGTTTAGGAGATCGTGTGTGGAGAGCCACCGAGGGAGCGCTTGACTTGGTCCTGAGGGGCCAAGCCTGTAACAATTCCTGAGCTGCGGAGCAGGCAGATGGCGTTCATCTGATTTCTCACACTTGGCTGTCAAAGCGTAATGAGAGTAATTAAAGGGACAGTAGAAGCAGTTTTCTGTGGGCGTTTTATTATTACAGAAGGCTCTGCTTTGAAGTCAGCTGGTACCTCAGGGAGATGGTCTGGAAGGAATCCAGGCTGGAGGGACTGACCTGGCCGTGGAGCTGATTATGAGGTAGTGTGACTCGTGTCCAGTATTAAACGTAATGTGGCAAATTTGGGTTTAACTGTGGCTCGTGTCATTATCCAAGGGGCTCCCATCTGTAAGGGAGAGAGGAGTAACAGCAGGTGGGCAGTGGTGCGATTTAAGTTGGAGTGGGGGATGGAGTGTGGAGGAAGGTCCCTTGGTGTATTGACACAGGGTGATTTTTCTATTTCCTGCAGAAGTGCAGGTATTGACTGGAGATGGGGGAGCATGGTTGTGCTTCATGGAGATGCAAACTCTCATTGAAGACTGGAGACTTCAGAAGTATGTATACCCTATGTTCCTAGCTCTATTGTTTAAAGAAATAAACAAGATACTAACAGAAACTTTACATAGAAAGAAAGCCTAGAATAAAGTCCACTGAAATACTGTGTCGCTCAGTTGTGTCTCTTTGTGACCCCATGGACTGTATAGTCCCTGGAATTCTCCAGGCAGGCTAGAATACTGGAGCCTTTCCTTTCTCCAGGGGATCTTCCCAACACAGGTTTCGAACCCAGGTGTACTGCATTGCAGGCAGATTCTTTACCAGCTGAGCCACAAGGGAAGCCTGAGAATACTGAAGTGAGTAGCCTATCTCTTCTCCAGCAGATCTTCCCGACCCAGGAATTGAACCGGGATCTCCTGCATTGCAGGCAGATTCTTTACCAACTGAGCTGTGAGGGAAACCCTGAAATAGTGTGATAATCATTCCTAAATAGAGGGACTGTGACTGCCTGTTTTTCCTTCTACTCACAGATATTTAAAAATCTTCAATATAAGCAAATTCTACCTTGATAATGAAGAACAAAACAATACATTTAATAAAGGATAAATGGGAGGGATCTTAAATTCACCTGCCTCAAAGCTTTGCTTCATTTTTATTAATTACTAGTTGAAAGGTTAAGATGCTTGGGTAGTTCAAAACAACAGATGATTCGGTGTATAGTGAATCTAAGTCATAAATACTTGGGAACACTCATTTTGTTCAATTCCTTACTGGAAGGAATGATTTAATCCATGCGATGGAGTCAGCTGTCCCTTGGGAAAGAATATGTCAGAAAGTAAACAATCCATTAACAAATGATCACACAGGATACAGGTCAGGCTTTGGGAGTGAAGCATGTACACCATTACAGTGATCCTCAACTTTTTTGGCATCAGGGGCTGGTTTTGTGGAAGACAGTTTTTATACAGACCCAGGGGTGGGTTAGAGATAGTTTCAGGATGATTCAAGCACATTACACTTATTGCATACTTTATTATTATTACATTGTGATATATAATGAAATAATTATACAACTCAACATAATGCAGAATCAGTGGGGGCCCAGAGCTTGTTTTCCTGCAACTAGCTAGTCCCATCTGGAGGTGATGGGAGACCCTCCAAGTGTGTTGTTTATTTTCAGTCTACTCTGTACTCTCATTTTGGTTGTTGTCACTACAGAAAACCCTGCTTCACAAAGATAGGATGTTAGAAATGGCATTAGATTCTAATAGATCTAATAGGCATTAGATTCTCATAAGGAGCACTCAGCCTAGGTCCCTTGAATGTGTAGTTCACTGTGGGGTTCATGCTTCCATGAGAATCTAATGCTGCTGCTGATCTGAGAAGAGGTGGAGCTCAGGCAGTAATGCAAGTGATGGGGAGCAGCTGTAAATACAGATGAAGCTTTGCTCACTCACCTCCTGCTGTGTAACCCACTTCCTAACAGACTACAGACTTGTACCCCTACACCAGTAAATGCAGGCATTTAAAACATAACTTATTTAACATTTGGATTGTACTTTACTCATAAGAATTTTGTTCCCTGGTGCCTTGTACACTCTGAGGCACTGTGAATATATATATATATATATACACATATACATACACACATATATATGTATATATATATAGTCAATGTACTGAAAAACAAAAGTTCTATTAGGGTAGCTTTGTCTTCGGGTCATTTCTTGTATGCTCTGCTGTACACCTGATGAGGGCAGCCGTGATGTGGAAGTTAAACCTTTCTGACAGGGTAGGCACAGCTGTGATAGCCCACAGATTGCTGTACCTCTGCTCTGACTGTGCTTGATTTCCTGCTGTCTCCACACACCACTTCCTGGCAAAGCACGTGCACAGCATCTTTGTGCATACTCCTATTACTTAAGTATTAATTAAGTGTTATGCTATTACTTAACTTCAGGTGTGAGCCCTAAGAGAACAAGGATGACATCTTAAGTTTCTAGTGCTTGAGGAGTGATGACTGTTACCAGGTCCTGGAAACAGTCCAGATAAACACTGGCAAGGAAGTTCCCAGATGGATAGCTGGAGTATGTGTCAGTCAGTTAATGAACTGGAGTTTTTGTAAGCAGCTTGTTGCCCCGAATATCACTGGATTGCTTTTTTGTGACAGTTTAAACATAGGTGTCTGAAATTCTCCCCCACGTGTACCCAGTGGTCTTTCATTAGGCATCTGCAAGGAACTTTTTAATTTTATTGTATTAATGTGCTTACCGCTGGTTTAATGGAGCAGAAACAATTTCAATTTTTTAAAATTAAAGGGATTATATAAGAAAACTACTACAGAAGACAAAAGGACAGCAATAAAAATCTTCCAATATCTAACCACCTCAACCCTTTTCATAAAGATAGGTATTTTTAAATGAGTAAGTCTATTTTAAATTTTACATACTTCCATATCTACCTAAGATTATTTTTGAACTTTTTATATTTCTGTACAATATTCTTAATTATAATTTTGTAATTTTAATGGATAATAATATTTTGTCATGGTGATGAACCATAATACCAAATCCATTGTTATTTAAATTGTTTCCAAGTTGAAACTAATATAAAATACTGTGGTTAAAATCTTTTTTCACATAACCTTTCATTTCCTTAAATGACTTCTTTAGTGTAAATTCATATATTAGTAAAAAGACAGGAATAAAGACATGAATAAACTTGTTACTGCCACAGTTCTTTCCCCAACATTATCTTAATATATCGATAAATCATGGATGTTGTGTTAAAAAAAAAACTTTATTGAGATGTAATATACATTCTATATAATTCCACAGTTTTTACTATATTTATGGAGATGTGCAGCTATCACCACAATCAATTTTAGGCATTTCATCATTCCCTCAAACTCAATTCTCATTAGCAGTCACTTTCCATTTCCTACAATTCCCTTCAGCCCTCAGTTCAGTTCAGTTCAGTCACTCAGTTGTGTCCAACTCTTTGCGACCCCATGAACTGCAGCATGCCAGGCCTCCCTATTCATCACCAGCTCCCAGAGTTCATCCAAACTCATGTCCATTGAGTTGGTGATGCCTTCCAGCCATCTCATCCTCTGTCATCCCCTTCTCCTGCCCCCAATCCCTCCCAACATCAGAGTCTTTTCCAATGAGTCAACTCTTCGCATGAGGTGGCCAGAGTATTGGAGTTTCAGCTTTGTGTCCAACTCTTTGTGACCCCATGGACTGCAGCATGCCAAGCTTCCCTGTCCATCACCAACTCCCAGAGCTTGCTCAAACTCATGTCCATCAAGTCGGTGATGCCAACCAACTATCTCATCCTCTGTCATCCCCTCTCCTCCTGCCTTCAATCTTTCCAGCATCAGGGTCTTTTCCCATGAGTCAGTTCTTCACATCAGGTGGCCAAAGTATTGGAGTTTCAGCTTCAGCATCAGTACTTCCAATAAATATTCAGGACTGATTTCCTTTATGATTGACTGGTTTGATTTCCTTCCAGTCCAAGAAACTCTCAAGAGTCTTCTCTGACACCACAGTTCAAAAGCATCAGTTCTTCAGCATTCAGCTTTCTTGATAGTCCAACTCTCACATCCATACACGACTACTGGAAAAACCATAGCTTTGATTAGACAGACCTTTGTTGGCAAAGTAATGTCTCTGCTTTTCAATATGCTGTCTAGGTTGGTCATAGCTTTTCTTCCAAGGAGCAAGTGTCTTTTAATTTCATGGCTGCAGTCACCATCTCCAGTGATTTTGGAGCCCCCAAAACTAAAGTTTCTCATTGTTTCCATTGTTTCCCCATCTATTTGCCTTGAAGTGATGTGACTAGAGGCCGTGATCTCAGTTTTCTGAATGTTGAGTTTTAAGCCAGCTTTTTCAGCTCTAGGTCTCCACTAATTTACTTGCTGCCTGTGTAGATTTTCCTGCCTGATAATTGTATATAAGTGGGATCATTCAGTATGTGATATTTGTAACGGGTTTCTTTCACTTAGCATACTGTTTTCAAGATTTATCCTTTTTATTGCCAGATAACATTCATTGTATAGATATAGCACATTTTGTTTATCTAATTGGAAGTAAGTGGACATTTAGGTTGTTTTCTATGTTTTGGCTGTTAATAATGTTTCTATAAACATTTGCAAGTTTTTGTGTGGACATATGTTTTCATTTCTCTTCTCTTAGTCTCTAAGTCATGTCTTAGCTATGGTGACTCTTGCTATCCCATGGACTGTAACCTGACAAGTCCCTTGTCCATGGGATTCTCCAGGTGAGAATACTGGAGTAGGTTGCCATTTCCTTCTCCACTTGGATATATACCAGGAGTGGAATTGTTGGGTCATATTTAAATTCTTTATTTTACCTTTTGAAGAAATATCAGATTGTTTTCCAAAGCTGATGGCCATTTTACATTCCAACTAGTGATGTATGAGTCTTAATTTTTCTACACCCTTGTCAATACCTGTTATTATCTACATTTTTTGTTATAGCCACCCTGCTGGATGTTAAAGTGGTATTTCATTGTGTTTTGGTTTGCATGTCACAGGGCCTGTTAAATTTTTCTGTGTGTGTGTGTTTTAAATTACCTGTGTAGTGTTCAAAGCACTTTACAACATACACTTAAAAAAAAAAGTCAGTATAATCCATAGGGGACATAAACCATGCATATACCGTGGAAAACATACATGAGTGAAACAGTTCATAGATTGTGAGGGAAATATTCCATCAGAAATACATAAAAGGGAGAAATGGCATGGCACAAGAAATTTAAAACTAATTAACTAGCAGTTTATAATTATATACCACATATTCATACATATTATCTCATTTACTCTGAATAATTATTGTTTTAGATACCATACAAAAACAACTTTAAGAAAATATAAAGGACTTATTTCTAAAACTTCATTAAGGTTAATAAAAATATACTGTATGGCCAAGGTATTAAAAATTATTTTAATATAGACAATTTTAATTGACCAAAAATACTGATAAGTTGTCTCTATATTCATTAATGGTGAATAGAAAATGGCTAAAGATGTGGTGAAGGATTTTGATTGAGATTTAATAAACTTTAAAAGAAAAGGCTTGTTAATCATCAAAATGCCTTATTGATGTGTATTTATAAAAGTCTATCCAGAATATCCCACTGTATAATCATAAGATATTTGATTTAGGTCATACCTGAATGGTCTAGTGGTTTTCCCTACTTTCTTCAATTTAAGTCTGAATTTGGCAATAAGGGGTTCATCAACTGAGCCACAGTCAGGGCCCAGTCTTGTTTTTGCTGACAGTATAGAGGTTCTCTATCTTTGGCTGCAAAGAATATAATCAATCTGATTTTGGTGTTGACCATCTGGTGGATGTCTGATAGACTAGATCTGATAGAGTGCCTGATGAACTATGGACAGAGATTCATGACATTGTACAGGAGACAGGGATCAAGACAATCCCCAAGAAAAAGAAATATGCAAAAAAGCAAAATGGCTGTATGAGGAGACCTTACAAATAGCTGTGAAAAGAAGAGAAGTGAAAATCAAAGGAAAAAAGGAAAAATACTCAGAGTTCCAAAGAATAGCAAGGAGAGATAAGAAAGCCTTCCTCAATGATCAGTGCAAATAAATGAAGGAAAACAATAGGTTGGGAAAGACTAGAGATCTCTTCAAGAAAATTAGAGATACCAAGGGAACATTTCATGCAAAGATGTGCTCAATAAAGGACAGAAATGGTATGGACCCAACAGAAGCAGAAGATATTAAGAAGAGGTGGTAAGAATACACAGAAAAACTGTACAAAAAAGATCTTCATGACTCAGATAATCATGATGGTATGATCACTCACCTAAAGCCAGACATCCTGGAATGTGAAGTCAAGTGGGCCTTAGGAAGCATCACTACGAACAAAGCTAGTGGAGGTGATGGAACTCCAGTTGAGCTATTTCAAATCCTAAAAGATGATGCTGTGAATGTGCTGCACTCAATATGCGAACAAACGTGGAAAACTCAGCAGTGACCACAGGACTGGAAAAGGTCAGTTTTCATTCCAATCCCAAAGAAAGGCAATGCCAAAGAATGTTCACACTACCACACAATTGCACTCATCTCACACACTGGTAAAGTAATGCTCATAATTCTCCAAGCCAGGCTTCAGCAATATATGAACTGTGAACTTCCAGATGTTCAAGCTAGTTTTAGAAAAGGCAGAGGAACCAGAGATCAAATTGCCAACATCCACTGTATCANAAATTCTGAGACAGATGAGAATACCAGACCACCTGACCTGCCTCTTGAGAAATCTGTATGCAGGTCAGGAAGCAACAGTTAGAACTGGACATGGAACAACAGACTGGTTCCAAATAGGAAAAGGAGTACGTCAAGGCTATATATTGTCACCCTGCTTATTTAACTTATATGCAGAGTACATCACAAGAAACGCTGGCCTGGATGAGGCTCAAGCTGGAATCAAGATTGTCAGGAGAAATATCAATCACCTCAGATATGCAGATGACACCACCCTTGTGGCAGAAAGTGAAGAAGAGCTAAAGAGTCTCTTGATAAAAGTGAAAGAGGAGAGTGAAAATGTTGGCTTAAAGCTGAACGTTCAGAAAACTAACGTCATGGCATCCGGTCCCATCACTTCATGGGAAATAGAAGGGGAAACAGTGGGAACAGTGTCAAACTTTATTTTCTGGGCTCCAAAATCACTGCAGATGGTGATTGCAGCCATGAAATTAAAAGACGCTTACTCCTTGGAAGGAAAGTTATGACCAACCTAGACAGCATATTGGAGTAGGCATTGGCAACCCACTCCAGTACTCTTGCCTGGAGAATCCCATGGATGGAGGAGCCTGATGGGCTGCCGTCAATGGGATTGCACAGAGTCGAACACAGCTGAAACGACTTCACTTTCACTTTTCATTTTCATGCACTGGAGAAGGAAATGGCAACCCACTCCAGTGTTCTTGCCTGGAGAATCCCAGGGACGGGGAGCCTGATGGGCTACCATCTATGGGGTCGCACAGAGTCGGACACGACTGAAGAGACTTAGCAGCAGCAGCAGCAGCAGACAGCATATTAAAAAGCAGAAACATTACTTTGCCAACAAAAGTCCGTCTGGTCAAGGCTATGGTTTTTCCAGTAATCATATATAGATGTGAGAGTTGGACTATATAAAGAAAGCTGAGTGCCAAAAAATTGATGCTTTTAAACTGTGGTGTTGGAGAAGACTCTTGAGAGTTCCTTGTACTCAAGGAAATCCAACCAGTCCACCCTAAAGAAAAGAAGTCCTGAATATTCACTGGAAGGATTGATGTTGAAGTTGAAACTCCAATACTTTGGCCACCTGATGCAAAAAATCGACTCATTTGAAGAAACTGTGGTGCTGGGAAAGATTGAAGGCAGGAGGATAAGGGAATGACAGAGGATGAGATGGTTTGATGGCATCACTGACTTAATGGACATGAGTTTGATTATACTCTGGGGGTTGGTGATGGACAGGGAAACCTGGTTGCTGCAGTCCATGGGTTCTCAAAGAGTCAGACACGGCTGAGCGACTGAACTGATCCTGAATATTGTCAAACATTAGAATGAAAAAATAAATGAGAAGAGAAACCCCAATGTGATGGATTGCGCGTACTCGTCCTCTTGATGTTATCTGGAGTAAATGACTGGATAACCCTCCTCAGAAAGTGATATTCCTATTCTGTTAATATAGAATTTTTTTAAAATTTAAATTTATTTATTTTAATGGAAGCTAATTACTTTACAATATTGTATTGGTTTTGCCATACATCAACATGAATCCACCATGGGTGTACACGTGAATTTTAATTTTTACAAAAATTATAAAAATATTCTATAACCATTATAGGAAAATACTAAAAGATGTGTAGGGATAGAAGAAAAGAAAACCTTCTATCATCACAGTCCGTAGAAAAATTACAGTTAAACTCTACGTTTCTGTTCAATTTTTCTATTATATAAATTGCTACACTTGATATATAGTTTTTTTTGCTTAACATTTTATAAACCTTTTCCCATATTTTAAAACATTTTGTAAATATTGTTTTAATTATCATGAACTATTCTGTGTAGAGAATTGGGTCATCCATTTACTATCATCTACCTAATTTTGGATCCTTGGCTTATAATTTTTTGATGTTTGAATAATGTGACAAACATTTTTGCGTAGCATGTTTGCATTTTTAAAGAATTTCTTTACAGTGGATTTCTACAAGAATTACAGTATCAAAAGTATGACTGTTAAATGTGCATTTTAATACTTATCAAATTGTCCTTCCAAGTTGTGTTCAATATTCTCCCACCAGCAGAGTATGCATGGACTTATTTCATCTATTTATTCAGCAAATACTTAACAGAAACTTACTGTATCCAGGTACCATGTAAACTATTGGGGCTGACTTAATGAATGTGGCAGGCACTATGCTGTTTTTTAAGAGAGGAGTGCCAATTTTACTGCTCTGTTACCAACACTGCATATTTTCAGAGTTTTATCTTTCAGACTTGATGTGAGAATGTTGTATTTTATTGTTCTTTTAACTTGCATTTCTTTCTTTACTGGTGATGTTGAACATTTCTCCATATTCATTGGTCATTTTTCTTATTTGCCATTTGCCGATTTATCCATTAAAGTCTTTTTTAAAAATACATGAAAACTCATGGATTTTCATGTTGTCTTTTCACAGGGACTGCACAAGTCTTATTTACATTAGAGTGGTTAGAGACATTTATTAATTTAAATAAAATATTTTAGTCCATTTGTTGCTAAATCGAGTACCCAACTTCATCTTAAGGTAAAACTGAGTGTTAATACTCCTTGAATGATCCCTTCTTGACTTTGGGGGTAAGAAATGAGATGTAAACGATGTTAGAGTTATGGCGAGTTTACTAGGTTATTTGGTTTTTTCCTTGGGCTAATTGTGGATCTTAGGACCTCTTCAGTATTAGACTAGATAACTCTTTCCTTGTTCTGAGAACTGATTGATCATCTAGAAGATTCGTATTGGGAGGCAGAAAGGGTAATCAATACTGTAGGCTGAGGTCACTGACAGGGGCCAAAGCCGATAATCTGTGAAATTTAGGATAAATTGCTTTTGGGGTTTTGCCTGCATTTACTCAGACAGAGGAGTTGTTTGGGCAAGCGATGGCTCTTTGGCGTCTCTTTGAAGTGGCCGTGTAATGAATCAAGGAGAGGGCAGTTAAATCCCTCTTGGTGAGAAGATCAAAAGAGGAATGGGATACAGTTACATGTTAGGAGCCAAGGGCTATCAGTTGACCTTTCTAAAACCTGGGGAGAGGAGTTTGGATAATTGGGAATATTTTTTGTTGCAGAGGGAGCTTTTTTTATCCTTTCCTCCCTTTTGCCCCTTCTCCTTATCTTCAGTTTTTCCAGGCTTGTTGCTTAATTTTCAACATTGTATCTCATAATTTCATCCTTGAATCTGGCTTTTATTGAAGAGCAAGGAAAGTAAAATAATCACATTCTCTTGTGAAAAAAAAATCTTTGAATTCATTCCCTTTTCTCCTGTTTGCCATTATCTCCTTTCCCTACTTACAAAAATTAAAAGGTATGGGGGCGGGGGGCGGGGGGTGGTGTGGACAAAAAGGTATAGGGGTGATTCACACCTACTGATGGTTTCAGCATATCTTCTAGCTCTCCTCACCCCTATCAAATCTTTTACCAAAGATTGAGTTTCATATGTCTCCTGTTTTAAGTTGACGAGGATGCCAGTGAGTATAAGCTGCCCAAACATGAGCTGACAGAAGAATCAGAGGGCTTAGTCAAAGGATAGGCAAACATATGGGCACCCTTACCACCACTCTCCCCTCCCATGTCAGGAAAAGCAGTGCTAATCAGCCACAAGACTCTTTCCCACTGAGCCTGAACATGGCCTTAGACTTCTGCCAATGTGGCATTCTAGTCATTCACTCCCAGTATCAGGGCACCCAAGCTGAAACCTGTTTTATTTTTTTAATGTAAGATCTGGCTCCTTAATGTAAGATCTGCTTTTGAACTGTGGCATTGGAGAAGACTCTTGAGAGTCCCTTGGACTGCAAGGAGATCCAACCAGTCCATCCCAAAGAAAATCAGTCCTGAGTATTCATTGGAAGGACTGATGCTGAAGCTGAAACTCCAAAACTCTGGCCACCTGATGCAAAGAATGGACTCACTGGAAGAGACCCTGATACTGGGAAAGATTGAAGGCAAGAGGAGAAGGGGATGACAGAGGATGAGATGGTTGGATGGTATCATCGACTCGATGGACTTGAGTTGGAATAAACTCTGGGATTGGTGATGGACAGGGAAGCCTGAAGTGCTGCAGTCCATGGGGTCACAAAGAGTCGGACACGACTGAGCGACTGAACTGAATTGAATGTAAGATCTACAAACAAACCTCTAGGGCTTTAAGTGTTAACTGTAATTGAGAAGTAACCTACATAAAATATCTTTCATATACTAGCATATCTCTTTTCTTTCTCTTAAAAGAAGGACTACCATAATGCCATCTGTAGAGAATAAAATCTGATCTGAAAACTGGCGTTGGTAAAACCAACTTTATCTGAGACTTAGTTGTATGGTTTCAGGAAATGCTAAGTGTTAAGGATAAAATATTTCAGAGAGAAAATGTTGGCCGAGGGGCAGTAACAAGAAATCTTCTCTGTTGGAAGTGTATTTGAGCGTATATCTAAACGATGTCAGGAAAGCAATGATGTGATGATCTGGGGGACAACATTCCAGCAGAAGAAACACCAAGTGTAAATGCCATAGGCAGGAATGTGGTTGCCTTATAGATTGGCAAGAAGGTTGAAACGACAGAATGAATGACGTGAATAGGGAGAGGGGAGAAGGTGGGTGGAGAAAGAAGTAGGCAGGGGTCAAATCAGGTGAGGTCCTTTAAAGCCAAGAATTTGCCTTTTCATAAAACTGTGATGGGATGCCATTGTAGGATGTTGATTTGAAGAACTGTATGACATTTTAAAAGATCCCTTGGATGCTTTGGGATAATATAATGGGGAACAGGAGTGAAGAAGTGAAAAGAGCTGGGAGATTATGTCAGTTGCCCATATGAAAGTAGATAGTGGCTTGGACTGGTTGGTAATAATATGCCAAGTGATCAGATAGAGGGTACTATTTAATACCTGATCAGTTAACTCTTGTTCCTAACAGTAATGCAGTATGTGGAAGAAAGAGAGGATTCAAGGATGAAGCAGGTTCTTAATTTTAGAAAGATTAGATATTGATACCATTTGACTAAGTGTGAAAGACAGAGGAAGGAGCACGTTTAGGATGAAAATCGAGTTTGGGGTCTGTATTTCATGCAGTGAGTCATTGATGCCTTTGTGAGACAGGAGAGTGATAGGTCTGGCTGGATACATTAATTTGGGAGTCATTAGAATTTCAGTGGGCCTTCCCTCATGGCTCAGGTGGTAAAGAATCTGCCTGCAATGAAGGAGACCTGGGTTCTATCCCTGGATCAGGAAGATCCCCTGGAGAAGGGAATGGCTACCCTCTCCAGTATTCTTGCCTGGAGAATTCCATAGATTGAGGAGGCTGGCAGGCTGCAGTCCATGGGGTCGCAAAGAGTCAGACACGACTGAAGCAACTAACACTCATTTAAACTTTTGAGGCTAATTGAGGTGATTAAGGGAGTGGGTGAAGATGGAGAAGAGGGCTCAGTACAGATCTTTGGGATTTTGAAACATTTAGAGCTTTGGTTCTCAACACAGTAACATCTGGCAATGTCTGGACACATTTTTAGTTGTTACAACTGACAGGAGAGAGGAGGGCGGGGTGCTACTGGTAACCAGTGGACAAAGGCCAGAGAGTCTACTAAACATCCTACAGTGCACAGAACATTCTCCCATGATGAAGAATTATCTGACCCCAGATGTCAGTGGTACTAAGGTTAATAACCTGGAGGTAAAGTGGAGGTCGGGGGGCAAGAAGCCAGCAAGAGTGAGTAGTGAACTAAGAGGAAAATTGGAAGAGGAATTTATTTGGAAAATACGATGGTATTTCATGAAGTTAAGGAAGATTTGAATAACTGAGGCTTGGGCCAGGTGGCAACCACAAAGCTCTGCTTGTAAGCAAGAGTTCATGGGTCTTTTCTATCATTTACATAACCCAGATCCAATGACTTTAAGTCTCTTTTAGTTCCTTTTCCCATTTTTTTTTTCTTTTCGGCAAAAAAAACCACACACACACACACACACACACACACACACACACACACACACACATTGGCATTGACTTGGGTCAGGTAGCTATTTGGGGCTTCCCTTGTAGCTCAGATGGCAAAGAATCTGTCTGTAATGCAGGAGACCTGGGTTCAACCCCTGGGTTAGGAAGATCCCCCAGAGAAGGGGGATGTCAACCCATTCCAGTATTCTTACTTATAGAGAAATCCATGGTCTCAAAGAGTCAGACACGACTGAGCAACTAACACACACACACATAGGTAGCTATTTTATGACCAGTCATTTCTGAAAAATCTCGCCCACGATTGCTGTTCAGAGGCTCCCCCTTAGATTCTGGGAGCTGTTCCCAGAAAAGGGAGAAGAGTGAAGGACAGGCCAACATTCTAGAGATGCCTTCTAGAAATCTCTCCTTTATGCTATAGATGTAAACATCTGTACATCCAGGTAGGTCCTTGACAGCTTTGCTCTAGTTCTATCGTGTATAACCACAAACACTTCCTCCTTGACTGGAGATAGCATAGACCAGTAGTTGCTGGATCCAGAAGTGATGTCGTGGGAACCCTATTCTTTGAGTTCACAGTCACTGGATAGTGTTCATTTCTCCTCTTGTCCCGTCATCAGTTCAGTTCAGTTCAGTCGCTCAGTCATGTCCAACTCTTTGCAAGTCCAGTCATACTCCATTTAAATGTTTTGCAACTTATGAATCAAATGAATATTTTTATTGCAATTAATATATCATGCACATAGAAAATAAACCCCTCAAAAAGTTGAGGGGAGACAAAGAAAAAGTTAATAGTATTAACTGAAAGGATGAATAGGAAGAATTAATCAGTCTCTAGATATCCCAACAGTATGTAAGAAAATAGAGGTTTAGTCAAGATTCCCTGTTTACCTAATCACAAGGTCATAAACTATACTGAGTCTTTCCCCATTCATTCCCTGTTTCAAGATGTTCTTGCCTTCAGCCAGCATTCCAGCAGGTCTGAATTCCTCTGGGGTCTGAACCTTTTTTTCTGAGGGGTCTCAATCTTTGCCAGTACAGCCTAGATAACATTACAAGAGTCACCTGCTTACCTGTCCCCCAGATTCCTCTTATACCCACAGAATCTCCAGCAATCCTGTTTCCATCTAATAGGATAAATCATGCTAGCTGTTAAGCAAAACCCTACCACCTTTTGCTTGTTCTTTTCCTGGTAGAAGCTCAAAATGGTCCAGAGAAAATATGTTTCTAATTCTGGGAAATGACTCCTGCCCCGGACACCTGCCTGGTGCATTTGGCAATGAAACAGTCTGAGCACTCAGATTTTTGGGCCTAGACTTATTTATTATGAACCCCTCAGTGCCTAGTCCCCTGTATAGGCAGATGTGAGGCACATGGCATTTTTTATTGATCATCAGAACAGAGCATGTACTTGGTGATTTTGGACAGCTCCCCAGCTTACAAATGCTGCCTCCTAGGGCAGCTCCACTGTCTGAGAATCTTTGGAGAGGGTCTCACTCATTTAACACAGAAACCATCACAATGAGATTTCAACATTCTTACTGTTTTTCTTTTCTTTTAATGGAACAAATATTAAGGCTCAAATTCACATTGTTTTAAAAATAGAAACTATTTTTTAAATTTCTGCAAAGAAAAACAGTATCAAATCCCTTCAGCAGAGTAACACCTTTGTTAATCTAAATCAAATTATCCAACTTTTCCTTTACTGTTTTCTCTTTTCAGTTAATTTACATTATCCTTGATCCCATGGCAAATTATAGAACTATTTGAGAAGTAAATTAGCTGGTAGACATTGCTGCAGGAATAGATACATATTACTCGTTTCCCTAGTAATTGTGTTTTCATTTCCTTTTATTCTGAAAGGCTGAAGCCATCATGGGTATATCTCATGTTTTAATCGTGCTGAATTTGGTTATGTATTATCTCCCTTAACCTCATACCAGGGTGGTTGTGGCTTTCCCTAGGAATTTTCTGCATCAGTATCATTGCCAGATATGGCTGTCATTTCAAATGAAAAACAAGAAATGATTTGGTGCTTTTGTTCATTAGCAACAAGTTGGTGCAGTGCCCCATATTATTTTAAATCATAAATTGTGAAAATTTGTCAAGGAAATCTAGATCTATGTTTGTAAATAAGATGCAAACCCACAGTAAAACCCTTACACCTGAAATACCTCTCAGCACAACTCAGTCTAATCCTCTTGTCCTTCCGAAGCCATTATTGACAACCTTGTGCTTATTTATACTTTCTCAGCAGTGCTAGACTCAGAGGTTCCAATTCTATTATTTGTTTGGTGGAATTATTTCAGGGAATATTTATCATGAACTTGAATATATTGATAAGTTCTTCTTAGGTGAAAAATATATGGTGAGCTCAATTCTCTCCTTAGTATAGATTTAGCCCACTTTATGGATCAATTGCTTTCCTGAAAGATTTGCCAATGACATTAATTTTCTTCTATTAAATTGATTTTTCTACTGACATGTGTTTTAATTTGGAGCTGTGTTTTCTAGTAAACAATAGCCCTAAGGCATAGTAAAATCACATTTGAGATTATAACAGTCTCCTCATTGGGGGAGGAGGAGGCAATTTTCAGATAGTGATAAAATATGAAAAACAAGTTATTAAATTGAAGATGATTAAGGTTAATTTTATGTTTTAAATATAAGGGAAAAGAAACTATGATAACTTAGCCAAACAAACCATTTTGAAAAGACCCTGACTCCTGTAATACTCTACATGAAACTCTTTTTGGTGGCTTAGGTTTTGTTTGCTGCTGCATGCTTTTTTTTTTTTTTTTCTTCAATTCTTTTCCTTTGGGGCATATACTAGCTAGAAGGGAAAATGAGAAACAGCTGAAATATTTCAAAATGAATCAAATGGAACATGAAAACATATTATGGAACCATTCATTTGAATTTAAAAGTGAACCCTTTGGAGAAATGGAGTTCTGCCCCATTCTTCCTTTTTGCCTTGTGGGGTCTAATTCAGCACCACATAAAGAGAAATCATTCTAATAGCGAGTGTGTATATAGTGTTTCCAGCATTTTAGTTCCTCAGTTCTTGGAGACTGCCCTGGAAGTCCAGTGGATAAGATTCGGTGGTTCTAATGCAAGGGATGTGAGTTTGATCTCTGGTTGGTGAACTTAGATTCTACACAGCTTGGACAAATAAACATTCTCCCGTCTTAAACGATAAGTTATTCTTTGATGGATAATAGATCTTTTGCCTATTTAGTTTTGGCTGTGCAGCGTCTTCGTTGCTGCATGGGCTTTTTTCTAGTTATGGAGAGTGGGATTCTCATTAGGGCTTCCCTGATGGCTCAGAGGTTAAAGCGTCTGCCTACAGTGCGGGAGACCCGGGTTCGATTCCTGGGTTAGGAAGATCCCCAGGAGAAGGAAAATGGTTGCCGTGGTTTCTCTTGCTGCGGAGCATGCGCCCTAGGGCAAGCGGGCTTCAGTAGTTGCATCACATGGGCTTGGTAGCGGTGGCTCCCCAGCTCTAGAACACTGACCCAGTCTTGTGGTGCATGGGTTTAGTTGCTCTGAGGCACGTGGGATCTTCCCAGATCAGGGATCAAACCCTTGTCTCCTGCATTGGTAGGCGGATTGTTTACCACTGAGCCACTGGGAATGCCCTATAACAGAGCTTGAATAACAAAACGATTATTCTTCTAGGATAGATTCACACAAGTCAGGATTTAGTGATTAAACGATAAGGACGTGTTTAACATTTTAAGTAGGTAGCAGCTAACTTTTTCTGTCAAGAGTCAAGTAGTAAATATTTTTTACTTTGTAGGCTAAGGCTTCTTCTATGTGGCTTCTTCCTCCCCCCTACTCTTTTCCCCCATTCTCCTCCTCATCCACTACCTCCTCTCGCTGCCTAGTCCTTCTCCTTCTCCTCCTTTAAAAATGGAAAGAAAAAAAAAAAAAAAAGCAAAAGCCATTCTTAGCTCACAAGCTGTACGAAAACAAGCTGTGTGCTATATTTCGCCCTTGTGCCAGAACTGTCCACCCCTGTTTCAGATACATATTGCCAAATATCTTTTCAAGGATGAACACCAACTTACTCTCTCACCACAGAATTTTTGAGAGTATTTGTTTCACAGTACATTCTTTGTATCATTTTAATATTGATGTGAGGACATTCATTCTAGACTATTTTTCAAAATGTGCAGCTTTAACGTTGATTCCTGTTTCTTTGATTGCAGAAGTTTAATATTCTAGGCCCAGTTCAAAATATTCTATTGAAGACATTCACTTGGTGAGGCACTGAAATAAAATAGATGCCTCTTTAGTGTGTGAAAACTTAAAGTGGTCAGGGAGCCTTCTTAGCTTTCTGTCTAATGCACCATGACTGAGTTCCCTTGTTGGAAGCCTCCCTCCTCTGGGCACTAAGATCTCTGAACCCACCAAGTCCAATGTTGCAAGAACAGGAAGTTAAAATTATGCAAGCGATTAATTAGGTCTAATAATGTGAGGGGGCCCCTCTCACTTCTACTTTTGGTCTCCAGACCCATATGTTCTGGGAAAAAGAGCACCAAATTTTTCCTTCTAGTTGAAAGCATATATACTATGTCTTTGGGGTAATTGCAGAGATTTGTGACACCATCAAAGCTTTGAAAGATACAGGGGTGGTGACTCATACTGCACTCCCATTTAAATTCTCTTTTGGCTAGTGAGAAAACAGATGGTTTTGGAGAATGTCTGAATTATTCTAAACTTAATTACATGGGGATACAAATTTCAGCTATGGTATACTTCCTGAGTATATCAACACAGCCTGTGGGAGCTAATATTCATTTATTGATACAGAAAAGGCTTTATTTTCATACCAACCAATTCATCTTCTTCTGGAAGGGATAGCAGTGTACTTGTCCCTGCCTTACTTTAGGGCATGACTGTTTACCTTTTCTCTGTCATAAAGTCTGAAAGGAGTTTGATCATTTTGATAGCTCTTAAAATATTATGCTGACCCATTACATTGCTATTGTTTCATCTGGATATGGCAAGCATCAAATAGCAAGTGCCCTAAATGCCTTAATAATACAAAAGCATGCTAAAAGGTAGGAAATAAACCCCATTTCTGATTCTAATTACTCTATCAGAGTCCTGGCAGAAAACAGAGGATATATATTCAAAAGTAAACTTAATAAAGAGATTATATCCAGATCAATTAAGAAAACCAGCATGAGTTTGTGAGGTTCCTAGACACTAGCAAAAAAACCATTATCAGCCCTAGGTGGATGAAGGGGGAAATGGCAGAGACAGTGTTATAGTAAGCTGGCAAGAACTGGAGGTATGGAACAGGGCCAGGTGGCAAAGATATGGTTGCTAAACAAAGTAGCCACCTTTAAAAATCTTGATCTAACAGGTCAAAAGTGACACAGCCTCTTTCTCCTTTTGCTCCCATGTCCTTGCTATTTACATGAGATGTCCTCAGCTGTCTCACAGTTATTGGTTGTCCATGCTAAGGTCTGGAGATTTAAAAACTTTTTGGAAGTTCTGAGTGCTCGTCAAAGTTAATTTTTCTTTAACT
Source organism: Neotragus pygmaeus (assembly GCA_006410875.1). Taxonomy (NCBI): domain Eukaryota; kingdom Metazoa; phylum Chordata; class Mammalia; order Artiodactyla; family Bovidae; genus Neotragus; species Neotragus pygmaeus. The sequence continues at coordinate 342,697 of SJYV01053462.1, read as the reverse complement.
ATATTCTGTCTCCCCTAGACCCCCACTCCTAATTTTACATATATTAGACCACTTGAAAATGTCCCATAGGCTACTGGGGCCCTTTTAATTATTTTTCAGTCCAAAAATCACCTTTTAGCTATAAGCCTAGGCAATTTTGAGGCTCACTTCATTTGTTGTACCTCTCTCAAGGATTACAGTACTTGCTTTGCTTGCTAGCAAATATCTAAAAATACTTATTTGCTATATTTTGCTTAGTTTTCCATTGTTTAGGGCAGGAGGCTAATTCTAGGCTTTGGGTTCAGAACCTAATTCTCCTACTTGCTGTTTGACCCTGGGCAAAGTTAATGTCTGTATTTCATTAGTTCTATATCTAACTTGCAGGATTATTGTGAAGATTCTCAGTAATGTGCAAAATATATAAAATGTGTGATGCACAGTAAACATCCCATATGTAGGACATAGCTTACCCTTAGGAAAGTGAATTTTTGGAGAGAGAAAGTGATAATCACGCCTCAGCTAAGGTTGCTGGGATAAAGTGCTGGGCTTCTCTTCAGTACTAATGCCTGGGGGAAGAAGGAAGATAGGAAAACTCTGTTTCCTAAGACACAGAAAAAGGGGTTCATTTAAACAAACCTGCTGTTTCTAGGATGCTGCTATTCAGCTGATCTGCTGAAAAACTCATTGCTTCAGTTCCAAATCATTGACTGGTCAAGATAATCTCCAAAGCTTTCTAGCTAGAAGGACAAAGGTCACTGACAGATGACTAGACCAGCCTGATTGGCTCTGTGACGTGAACTATTGGTCTAACAGCTGGGATAGGGCTAAGGCTCAGGTGGTGTTGTGCAGTGGTAAGTAATGTCCAGCTCTTTGCGACCCCATGGACTACAGCATGCCAGGCTTACCTGTTCTTCACTATGTCCTGGAGTTTGCTCAAACTCATGTCGATTGAGTCAGTGATGCCAGCTCATCCTTTGTCATCCGCTTCTCTTCCTGCCCTCAGTTTTTCCAGCATCAGGGTCTTTTCCAGTGTGTTGACTCTTCGCAGCAGGTAGCCAAAGTATTGGCACTTCGGTTTCAGTATCGGTCCCTCCTATGAATATGCAGGGTTGGTTACCTTTAGAACTGGTTGGTTTGATCTCCTTGCTTTCCAAGGGACTCCTAAGAGTCTTATCCAGCACCACAGTTCAAAAGCATCAATTCTTTGGCACTGAGCCTTCTTTATGGTCCAACTCTCACATTTGTATATGACTACTGGAAAAACCACAGCTTTGGATGTTTGTTGGCAGTGATGTCTCTGCTTTTTAATATGCTGTCTAGGCTGGTCATTGCTTTTCTTCCAAGGAACAAGCATCTTTTAATTTCGTGACTGCAGTTAGTGTCCACAGTGATTTTGGGGCCCAAGGAAATAGAAGCTGCCACTGTTTCCACTTTTTCCCCATCTGTTTTCCATGAAATGATGGGACTGGATGCCAGGATCTTTCTTTTTGAATGGTGAGTTTTAAGTCAGCTTGTTCACTCTACTCTTTCATCCTTATCAAGAGGCTCTTTAGTTCCTCTGCACTTTATGCCATTAGAGTGATATCATCTGCATATCTGAGGTTGTTGATACTTCCTCTGGCAATCTTGATTCCAGCTTGTGATTCATCCAGCCTGGCATTTCACATGATGTACTCTGCATATAAGTTAAATGAACTGGGTGACAATATACATCCTTGACATACTCCTTTCCAAATTTTGAACCATTGTTTGTTCCTCGCCTGGTTCTAATAGTTGCTTCTTGACCAGCTTATAGGTTTCTCAGGAGACAGGTACGGTGGTCTGGTATTCCCATCTCTTTCAGAATTTTTCACAGTTTGTTGTGATCCACGAAGGCTTTAGCGTAGTCAATGAAAACAGAAGATGTTTTTTTGGAATTCCCTTGCTTTTCTATGATCCAACAGTTGATGACAATTTGGTCTCTAGTTCCTCTGCCTTTTCTAAATCCAGCTTGTACATCTGGAAGTTCCTGGTTCATGTACTGCTGAAGCCTAGCTAGAAGGATTTTGAGCATTACCTTGCTAGCATGTGAATTGAGCACAATTGTATGGTAGTTTGAACATTCTTTGGTATTCCTCTTCTTTGGGATTGGAATGAAAACTGACTTTTTCCAGTCCTGTGGCCACTGCTGAGTTTTCCAAACTTGCTGACATATTGAATGGAGCACTTGAACAGCGTCATCTTTTGGAATTTGAAATAGCTTAGCTGGAATTCCATCACCTCCACTAGCTTTGTTTGCCATAATGCCTCCTAAGGCCTCCTTGACTTCACACTCCAGGATGTGTTCTCTAGATGAGTGACCACACCATTGTTATCTAGATCATTAAAACCTTTTTTTTTTTTTGTATAGTTCTTCTGTGTATTCTTGTCACCTCTTCTTAATCTCTTCTGCTTCTGTTAGGTCCTTGCTTTTTCTGTCCTTTACTGAGCCCATCTTTGCATGAAATATTCCCTCTGTATCTCTGATTTTTTGAGGAGATCTCTAGTCTTTCCCAGTCTACTGTTTCCCTCTATTTCTTTGCATTGTTTACGTAAGAAGGCTTTCTTGCGTCTCCTTGCTATTCTCCGGAACTCTGCCTTCAGGTGGATGTATCTTTCCTTTTCTCCGTTGCCTTTTGCTTCTCTTCTTTTCTCAGCTATTTGTAAGGTCTCCTCAGACAGCCACCCTGCCTCCTTGCATTTCTTTTCCTTGGGGATGGTTTTGGTCACCACTGCATGTACAGTGTTGTAAACCTCCACCCATAGTTCTTCAGGAACTCTCTCTCTTGAATCTATTTGTCACCTCCACTATATAATCATAAGGGATTTGGTTTAGGTCATACCTGAATGGCCTAGTAGTTTTCCCTACTTTCTTCAATATAAGCCATAATTTTGGAATAAGGAGCTCATGATCTGAGCCACAGTCAGCTCGCAGTTTTGTTTTTGCTGACTGTATAGTCAGTGAAAAGGCTTAGCTGGGAATTCTGTAATCTAGCAATTTCTCTCAGAATTTAATATTAGAAAAACTTTTGTTCACTCACAGAATTAGTGATTCTTCTTTTTGGTAATAGAGGTGAAATAACTAAATGCGGCTTCCTTCTTGCTTTATAAGGACACTCAAAACCATATTTTGTTTTTAATATCTTAAATGTTTACCTCTAGAATTAGCATATATGCCTTCTTTTTTTCTTTGTATTGCTCTTTTATGTGTATTCATTTTTTTGTGAATTTCTCAAGATCATTTCTTTTTAGAGAGATTTTTAAAAAACATGTTGATTATATATTTTATCATTCAAGGCTTAGTTTTTGTATAACCTTGGCTAATTAAGATAATTAGCAATTATGTCATATCTCTTCAAGAGTTGGGTTTCCCACTGGTGGAAATATCCCCATAATAACTGGGGCAATGTGACTAAGAAGAAAAAAAGGTCATTCAAATTTATTTATAATGAATACTGTAAGAAACACATTTATTTTTGTTCTTCAGTAATATTTTTTTTCAATAAGCAAGTATATTCCTCATGACCAGGCAGACCAAAATGTATTGATAACCTAGGCATTTGAAGTACCAATATCAATTTCTTCAGCATTTACTATATGCGAATGGACAGAGGCTCTTAATATCTCAGTGAACATTACAGCCTTCCAGATTTGACCCTTTCTTGATCTTTTCTGCACCAAACCTTACTTAGGTTCTCCTCCTCCTCCCTTGTATCATTTCTAAAGCAGGGTGACTCGGCAGCATTTGTGCTTTTTTAAATACACATCGCTGTTTTCAGGTGTTAAAATATCCAGTATAACTATAGCCACAGTTCAGTTTCCTGGCATGAGTAATAATTGCCTCTCATCTAGCATTTGTATTCTCTACAGGAAAAGATCATGGAAGGAGGTTAATGCAATAATCATAAAAATAGATTTGATGTGTCTCTTTAAAAAGGGATTTCATCTATAGCGATGCCTATACATAGTTTCATTCATGCCCTAGTCTCTTGTGTTTGAACTTCTGGAAAATGTGTCATAGTGTGTCTATGAAGTGCCCCGAGGAGCTGCACTTTCTAGAGATGATCAGCTGCTTTCTGAGAGCTATTGCATTTGGTGATGTGAATTCTATTTTTAGAACTTGAACAGATTTGGGATCTGCTGCACTGGAGTGCTACTGTGAATTCTTATGAGCTTAATTTTTCTTCCCTGTATCTTCTTTGACAAAAAAAGAATAGTCCTTAACACAAGTATGTGATGTGTAATATGCTTTTGTTGTAAACAGCTTTCTTCTTCTTTTTTTTTTAAATTAAAATAGGATCTTGTTTTCATACTCCATCAACTGATCACCCTGAGTCCACAAAAAGTTTTCCGCAGGAAAATGATTTTCAGCACAGCTCAATATTAGGCATATTTTTATTATGTTCATCTTACTAATGAGGAAATAAAGATTCAAAGAGGTCTCGTAATTCCACTAACATCGAAACAGTTAGTAAAGGTCACAGTTAAGACTCGATCCCACCTATCAAACCATTCACATCTCCTTCTTCCTCAGACTTCAGTATTCCCATCTGGGAATTGACCATAACGCCCTCCTCTAAACAGCATGAAAGATTTCCCTGGAACCTGGATTTTAGTTCTGCCTTTGCCACTATCTGGCTATGTCAGAAATAATTCAATCTTCCTGGGTTTCTATTCCCTCAACTATAAAATGAGCAATAGGGAGGGGAGATAAGTAAGATCCCTTCTAACTCTAAATTATATTTTGTTTGAATTTGCACATAATCTTAAAAATCCAAATAACATTGCATTTGTTCGATGGAAATGGATGCTTTCTTCATAGATTCTGAAATTGATGTGCCTACTTCTCCATCTGTTTTAGTTCTGGATCTACCACAGCCTTCTCTGCCTCTGGACACTGTCCACCTGTCTGTCTGTGCTCATCATTTCTCTCTCTATGTACTTCTTATGAGGAGAGTTAGAGGCTGAGCTGGATTAGTAAGATGCTTTCTCAGAGTTGTGTCTGCCTGGCTGGTTTAATGACATTATATCGTTAAATATCACAAGGAATGAAAATTGGGACAGTGGGATTGCCTAGGGTTGATCTCTAATTGACAGATACCAGCCATGAGACTTTTGCCAAAGCTCCATCTTCCTAGACATAGACACGAATAATCACACACAGGCACACACCCTCTTTACAAGTACTTAACAATGTCACTTTCCATTAGATACACATTTAGATTGCTGTCTCTCTTGCTTGTAAGTACATGTTTGAATAACATAACGGAAGACAACCTGTCTCCCTTTACATATCAGTTCTGATATTCACGGTTGAGAAAATTTCACCTCTTTGGATTTATTTTAAGTCAAGTATGATGGATGGCCTTGGGAGCTACAGCATAGGAACAAAACTCATGAGAGTTTCAGGCTGAGGGTTTTTTTTCTTTCTCTTCTCCTTTTGGAGGCATAATACTCCATCACTGCTGTCAAGTGAGGGCTCAGTATGATGTGCAAATTAGAGGAGAAAGGCTGAAAGCCACTGTAATTTTGTTCCTTAGAGATTTTTGTCCAGATCTGATTATACAGTATGTTTGCATACTTCTCTTTGGACATTGGGGGGTGTGTGCGTGTGTGTGTGTGTGATAATTAAAACCAATGCCTGGTAAATAAGGTTATCATTTTTAATGAAATGTAGTTGGTGTGTGGATTGTGGTATGAATAAGGATATGGGCATGCTGTGGTTTCTCACCTGATATTTTCAAAACCTAATACCGTGACTATTTTCGGTACAAGTTATAAAAGAAACATATTGTAGTCTTTCAGTCTTCTCAGCTGAAATGGTTTGATTTTTTTTTTTAAATAGGTATGGTGTTTCTGATGGGGACAGATGATAGAGGGTGTAAGGCAGCTACTTCAACATACAAAACTCAAATCTTAGTGGCTCAGAGCAAATATGTATTGTTTTCGTTCGTTGGTCTAAGAGTTGGCAAAGTTCACTTGATCTGGTCTGAGTTCAGCTGTGCCGGCTCCCAGGGTTTGGGTCTGCTCTGTGTCTAAGTCCAGGCTCCCTAGACATGCTTATTTTGTGGTAATGGCAGAAACACAAGGCAGTGTGTTAAAACACACAGCGCCTCTTCAGGTCTTGGCTCAGGACTGGCACACTGTCACATCGGCCACATTCATTTTCCCCAAACGAGTCACAGGGCCACATCCAGCATCCAGGGACTTGGTGTCCATGGACCTGGGGAAATATATGACATCTACGTTGGTGGGAGAAGCTACAAAAGCAACTGGAAAGGCCTTGGGTGAATAATCACAATGAAGTGAGAGAGTAAAGATGTGGGAACAATAAACCAGTATATCTTAGGTAGGGAGATGCACTCCACTGGGGAAGCTGGGCTGTGGAGACTGCCTCTAGTTTTAAATGGCACATCACTTTTCCTTTCTTTCTGCTTCCTTTGTATTGATAATTGACAGCAAAATCCCAGTTTGATGTTGTAGGTTAGCATCAGGAAGTGCAGCTCATATGGGAAAAACACAGACTTTCAAAGTGGTCCCAAGGTAAGTTGCCCTTCCTGTACTGTGACTGTGCTGTATGTTGTATTAACAGATGGTCAATTGTGGAATTAACCTGTGTGTGTATGTGTGGTCCAGCAAGCTGCTGAAATGATTTTGAGACACAAAATAACTAATAAATACTGAGGAAAAATTAGATTTATAGTCTGTGCACATGAAAGGGGGAAGACATGATTATGTTGATAAGGCTGTTTAAAGGTTTTCGTAAAATGTTCCATGAAAATCTAACACCTCAAAATCTATTTGCATTAGAAATTTAAGTGATATTTGACTGTTGTGACAGAATATACTTACCTAATTTCAGATAATTTTTATCTCTCTTTATTAAATATATTCAGTTGAAGAGAGTAATATAGACATGCCTAATTTAGTAGGCATAGAATATGCTTTATTTTTGACTGTTCAGAAAATGAGTTGATATTATTAAAACTCTTCAAAGACTTGAAGAGTCTAATACACACACACACACACACACACACACATATATATATACATTATTTTTTAATATTCTTTTTCATTATGGCTTATCATATTGACTACAGTTCTCTGTGCTATACAGTAGGACCTTGTTGTTTATCCATTCTATAATACATATAATGAAATCGGAGGTTGGGGTTTGCAGACCATTATACGCAGAATGGATATACAGATCCTACTGTATAGCACAGGGTACTTACTATATTCAATATCCTGTAACAAACCATAACGGAAAAGAATATTTTCAGTTCTAGGTAATGAGACGAAAGCAGAAGCCTGACAAGAGATTTCTAGAAACATTTCTCTTTCCTGCTAAATGGTAACAACAGCTCTGGCACTGACTTTTCTCCTCATGCCTGGAGATGGAACAGGCATCTTGGAGGCAAGAACAAAATGGCAGCCCATGATGATGATGTAATAGAAAGCCAGAAGGATGAATCCTTAAGCTGTTTATCAATGCCAGCAACCAACCAACCTCCCTGCAGTTTTCCTACTATGAAAAATAAATGGGCTATCCACGCTGGCTCGGCGGTAAGGGTTCCGCCTACATGCTGGAGATGCGGGTTCGGATCCCCGGGAGGAGGTGGTGACCCACTCCAGTATTCTTGTAGGAGGGTCACATGGACAGAGGAGCCTGGCGGACTGCAGTCCATGGGGTCATAGGGAGTGGAACACAACTGAGCGCATATACATAAGTAAGAAATAGATAAATGGCAGGTTTGTGAGACATCTTAAATACTGGTTCCTGATACTTGTAAGTAGATTCAAACTAATATAATTTTTAGAATATATGAAAATGCAGTGTGCGTTAGCCGCTCAGTCGTGTCCATCTCTTTGTGATACCGGGGACTGTGGACCGCTGGGCTCCTCTGTCCATGGGACTCTCCGGGCGGGAGTGCTGGCCTGGGTTGCCATTTCCTCCTCCAGGGGATTTTCCAGACCCAGGGGTCAAACCCAAGTCTCCTGCTTTGAGGGGTGGAGGTGGATTCTTTTCGTCTGAACCGCCAGGGAATCCCCAGGGATATTATGCAAAAACAAAAAAGCCTATAACCATAGAAGATAAAATCAGTGAGAATCTAATATCAATTAGCTGGACAGAAAACAGACATTTCAAGAGTGTTTTTATATGAATGAATAAGAAAATAGATGGTCCAAAATAAAAGTTTGTTCTTCATTAAACTATTGTCTTCTTTGGCAAGAAAAAAAAAGAGAAAATATATACATATATGAATAACTCAATCACTTTGCTCTACAGCAGAAACTAACACAACATTGTATATCAATTGTACTTTGATAAAAATAATAGAAGAATTTATTAGTTTATGTCCTTTCCAGTGGTGAATTTGTCTTGTGTCCTCGCCTCCTTTGTCAGACTTTTGAGAACTGTTTCGTTACTTATTTCTGCCCTTGGTCTTTCCTGTCCTAACAACCTTTCCCCAGATTACTACCCGTCATAATTTTACCTTGAGTGTTTGCTTCATAGGGATATTGTCTGGTTAAAATTAGGTATTAGAAACTGGCTCTTCATAATTAAAACCGTTTCTAATATGAACTTACTTTTCATTGTTTCTGCCTAAACTTCACATTGTCTTTCCTTCTGCATAAAGTGAGCTAAATTGCACCCCACACCTGCTTCCTGCCGTGGCAGACAGCCACAAAAGGTGTGTAGATGCATTTCCACGGGCGTCTGTATTTTATCTAAGGACACGAGGTCCTTATCCTTGTGGAGATTGACCACTCTTATAACCTAAATGATGAGCCGCTCACCAGACGATGTGCCTTTGAGGATCAAGGTGTCTTACCTTGGGTGTTGCACAGCATGTTCCTTGTGATGTATACAGCATGTTTTATGTTGTTTTGTCAATCTGTGTAAACTGTACCCAAAGCCAGAAGCTATTCCAAAATAAAAAGTGGAAAGTGGAGGGGTTTGAAGTGAGAGGTGTGATTAGTAATGAATACATTTCAAAGACAAAGTAACTAGGTTAGAGTACACCATAAATTTTAAAAGGCTTATTTTCTCTTTCTTGCTAAAAATGAGGGGAGGTGAGCTAAATAAATGGAAGTTATCTAAACAGAAATAGTCTAGGAGAGGGATAAGCTTTATAAATGGAAATGAAAAGGGGCCCATGCTTTAGTCTCTTTTATCTCTTAAAGCATGGCCAGCACTGCCCTCTTACTGGGGTCACCATGAGCATCCAGGAGGAGCTGAGTAGACTGTCTCCTCTCTGAGGTTCTTTTAGGCATTATTCCTCCCTGTCTTCTGAGCAGGAGTGGGGGCCACTCTGTAGCACACGAGGCCCTCAACAAGAGCCCAGAAGAAAGTCTGTCTGGAGACACTAGGTAGGAAGAGGCGTGTGGAAAGAATGAGGCCAAGTTCCTGAAAAGACCCTCATTCTAAGACACCTAACTCAGGTGAAGAAAGAGCTCAGTTGTAACCTTCTGGATGCACATGTCTGCAGAGTAGATGCCCAAGGCCCTGGACCTTCACTTTCTTGGTTTTCACTGCAGTGTTTTGTGGACAGCTGCCAGAGGGCAACTGTAGAGACACTGTGACCTGTCTCATCTTTCAGTTTTAAAGTGTGACTGGAAACCAACCGACCCAACAGGCAAACAGAAAGCAAAACCTTGGGTGTTTCCAAATTTTCTCCTGAAATGCTACTCTAATATAAAGGAGAAGTGTGTTATCCCACAGTCCTTTTGTTTGCTGACTTACTCTTGGCTCAGATTACTTGTAAGTCAGGTGTTCAGCATGGCTGAAGTCATTGGCTGGCATTGGGTCCCTGCCAAAGAGACACTGTTACAAGGATTATGTGTAATAAACACCCTATCCCGTATCCAGCAGTCATCTCTATTGCACAAGTACACTGACCCTAAACTCTTAACTTCTGCCTGGTTGCTTAATATTTTGCCAAGTTTGCTTACCAGGAACTAGAAGAGGTCTAGGAACCTGAGAGCCCTGTGGGACGTTAGGGGTGATTTCGTTGTTTCCAAACTCTATTCAAGTGGAACACTGGCGGCTTGTGACATGTTTAACGGGTGTCCCTTTAATTGGATTCTGTGGTCAACTAAGTTTGGAAAATGCTATTATATAGAGTTAAGTTTCTCTGCTAAAGGACATCTCAAGGTCTTTAGTATGCTAACATGAGTTGTGGCTCTGGGGATAAAAGCTATATGCTCACTTGACCACAAAGTCCTTTTATTGTAGGATAGGTATCGCCATCTCAAAAATGTCAGGCATAGACCATGGAGTCTAGTCATTAAGAGCACACCTGCCTGTATTTGACTGCCTGGGTTCAATTCCTGGCTTTATCATTTACTGATCTTAAGCAGTTTGCTGAACATCTTTGCACTTCAGTTTTCCCATCTAAAATGAGAACCCTAATGATACCTACCTATAGAGTTATTTTGAAAACCAAGGAACAGGGTTAAGAACCGTGCCTGACACATAGTTGACTATTATCACCCTAACATAATTCAAAGAAGAGCTAGCTTAATACTCTCATTCTGGAAATAGGAAAGTGAGTTCCGAGCAGTGCACTCACGTGGGTGTCACTCATTCAGCACACTAACCAAAGGCCTGGTATCCCCAGAAATGAAGATGAACCAGATGCAGTTCCTGCCCTCAAAGAATACACACTAGTGACTTGCTTCAGGTGATACCTTTTGCAAGTAAAGCCAACTTGGAGTCTAGGACTCCTGACTTCTGTCCTGCAGCTCATCCTCTGATTCTGTTCTCAGAGATCTGTATAGCCTGATAAGCAGGAATAGGGAGCACTGAGTACAGCTAATAGACTTATTTTTTATATGCCTTGCATACGAGGGCATATATTTTAATTCATTCTGACTGTGATGCAGAAAGAATACTTAAGCACTTTTGGAGGAAAGCAAACCCTAAAAATACAACCTAGAAAGGGAAGTAAGAGGTGGTATGCAGTGGCCCACATAGGAGTCCCCAGAAATGGCTGGCTTGATGTATTGTCACCACTGTGTCACTCATGGTCTTCTCTGCTTTGGTCTAGGCATCTCCTCTGAGGGCTTTGCCCGGGACGGCCTCAGTGAGCAGACAGCAGCTAAAGACCTTCCCAGCAAAGATGGAGGTGCATGGGTCCTGGCTTACAGAGCAGGGCCAGCCTGTCCATTTCTGCTCCACGAGGAAAGAGAGAAACCCAACAGAAATGAATTGCACTTGGATCTCCATGTGAGTAGAAACCTCTGTGTTTGTGCTATGACTCTTTACATATAATAGAGATCATTTAATATGCATTTAACATAAAGTGTGTCTGCGAGGCTGCTAAAGCTGCCTTTTGTGTGAGGGTCATTGTCTAAAAATCGATCAGCTGCAGAAAACACATATACGTTGCTGATTTGAAATTTGTGCACTAGAAAGTGACTGTGTTTACACAGTCATGTAAATATCTGAGCATTTACAGAGTACTCTGCTAACATCATTTTGTGGCCTAAACCTTATTGTGGGAGACGCCATTTGCCACTCCTAATAATTTTCTAAAAATTTGAGAACATACAGTAACTGACTGATACAATCTGGATCCTCCAGTGAAATTCAAATAGCCTGTCTTCCACATTCCCACACTTTCTCTGCAGCCACTCAAATAACAGGTGAACAGTTTGGCAGGAAATCTGCCAAATACTGGATGACCTGTTAAAAAAACAGCCTTCTCTTTCCCATTCTTTTACGGATTCATTGACACAGAAGCGCTGACTGACCTATACAAGCAGAGGGCTGGGTTTTACCTACTTCCACATTGTAGACTGTCACAATTATTACTGCCCCCCTTCACTTCCCCATTTTCTGTCAGAGAAGGGAGTGAGCTTTAGGAATCCAAGAGACGCTTCCTCACCGCAACTGCCCCCCACTACCCCTGCCATTAACTTTAATACTTACTGACAATTTTGTGCTCCTGATTTCATTTAACACCTTCCAATTCATTACTTTCAAGCCTGGAAGTATGTTTTTGATGAGTTGTGGCCTGTAATATTCATATAGGTGACAATTTTCTCAGGCATCCAAGAGCACAAGAATCTTCTACTTTTCATGATCATGAAACCACAGTCATTGTATGTCATTTTAGAAAAGCATTGGACATCTCAGTTATTGTAAAAGGAGGTTTGGAATGAAGCTGAGAGATGTAAAAACTACAACCCATCATGAGATGAACTGAAAATTTATGGGCTTTTTTTAACCTTAGTTCAGTTCAGTCACTCAGTCATGTCTGACTCTTTGCGACCCCATGACTGCAGCCTGCTGGGCTTCCCTGTCCATCACCCAAACCCAGAATTACTCAAACCCATGTCCATTGAGTCAGTGATGCCATCCAACCATCTCATCCTCTGTCATCCTCTTCTCCTCCCGCCTTCAATCTTTCCCAGCATCAGGGTCTTTTCAAAGGAGTCAGTTCTTCGCATCAGGTGGCCAAAGTATTGGAGTTTCAGCTTCAGCCTCAGTCCTTCCAATGAATATTCAGGACTGATTTCCTTCAGGGTGGACTGGTTGGATCTCCTTGCAGTCCAAGAAACTCTCAAGAGTCTTCTCCAACACCACAGTTCAAAAGCATCAATTCTTCAGCACTCAGCTTTCTTTACAGTCCAACTCTCACATCCATACATGACTATTGGAAAAAACATAGCTTTGACTAGACAGACCTTTGTCAGCATGATAATGTCTATGCTTTTTAATATGCTATCTAGGTTAGTCATAACTTTTCTTCCAAGGAGCAAGCATCTTTTAATTTCATGGCTTCAGTTACCATCTGCAGTGATTTAGGAGCCCTGAAAAATAAAGTTTCTATTTCCATTGTTTCCCCATCTATTTCCCATGAAGTGAAGGGACGAGATGCCATGATCTTAGTTTTCTGAATGTTGAGTTTTAAGCCAATTTTTTTTCACTTTCATCAAGAGTCTCTTTAGTTCTTCTTTGCTTTCTGCCATAATGGTGGTGTCATCTGCATATCTACAATTATTGATATTTCTCCTGACAATTTTGATTCCAGATTGTGCTTCATCCAGACAAGGGTTTCTCATGATGTACTCTGCATAGAAGTTAAATAAGCAGAGTGACAATATACGGCCTTGACATATTCCTTTCCCAATCTGGAACCAGTCTGTTGTTCTATGTCCAGTTCTAACTGTTGCTTCTTAACCTGCATACATATTTCTCAGGAGGCAGGTCAGGTGGTCTGGTATTCCCATCTCTTTCAGTATTTTCCACAGTTTGTTGTGATCCACACAGTCAAAGGCTTTTGACTTTTTTTTTAAAACTCACTCTCTAAAAAGCAGTTGTGTATCTTGAGATACACTCAAAGCAAGAAGTGTAACAGTGACATCTACTGGTCACACTAAGTTAAGCTTGCTGCAGCAGGAGGTCTGGCATGTCACACCGCTGAAATGAACTTGAAAGTCTTTCTTTTTCTTCTGTGTTTTTTAAAAATTCTGTGTTTATGTGTTTTTTAACCCATTGGCTAAACTATATATTCCTGATTTTCCTTTTCCCTGTAAATTAAATTATTTCCTAATTTTACTTTATTTCAGTTATAGAAATCATATACAATCCTTTTAGAAAATTCAAAATATGTAGTTAAATAGAAAGAAATTAAATTAAAAAGAAATAATTCATAACCTCAGCAACCAAAGAGCAACTGTAAAAATTTGATAAATTATCTTTGTATTTTTCACCCTGTATGACTTATTTTCAGTGAGGGATTATTTTTAACTTGTAAGCATAGATTTTCTACCTTTTTTTTTTTCCCTTTACTTATTACTCTTACATTGCTTGTTCATGGTGTTACAAATTCCTCTGGATGTATTTTAAGTGAATGTGTAGTATTCTTCAACATTGTATCCTAAAATTTATTTAATCATTTCTCTATTATTGGAGCTAGAGTTGTTTTTTAAAAAAATTTGAATTAGTACTACAACTTGGAAATAAATAGCACTACCACATATATAATTTTTCTTATACCCCTCCCTGCCAATATTAGGACAAACTATGGTTTATTGTCTATAAGTATGTTTAGGCTTTTGAAATATATCATCATATAAACAAGGCCTATATCTTGAACTAACCTTAATGGGGTATATGTGTTTGTGTATGTATATATATGTATACACACATTTTATGCATATTATACTATAAATATATTCATATATCATATATAAATAGCATGTACTTTTATATAAAATATATAAATGTTTACATGATTCTTAGTTTTTTAAATTATAATTTTTTTATTAGAAGGAAAACTTTAGATTTTTTTTTCATTATTTATTTTTTTATTTTACTTTATAATACTGTATTGGTTTTGCCATACATTGACATGAATCTGCTATGTATGTACATGAGTTTCCAATCCTGAACCCCCCTCCCACCTCCCTCCCCATATCATCTCTCTGGGTCATCCCAGTGTACCAGCCCCAAGCATCCTGTATCCTGTATCGAACCTAGACTGGCGATTCGTTTCTTACATGATAGTATACATGTTTCAATGCCATTCTCCCAAATCATCCCACCCTCTTCCTCTCCCTCAGAGTCCATAAGTCTGTTCTATACATCTGTGTCTCTTTTGCTGTCTCGCATACAGGGTNCCTGTATCGAACCTAGACTGGCGATTTGTTTCTTACATGATAGTATACATGTTTCAATGCCATTCTCCCAAATCATCACACCCTCTCCCTCTCCCACAGAGTCCAAAAGTCTGTTCTATACATCTGTGTCTCTTTTGCTGTCTTGCATACAGGGTTATCATTACCCTCTTTCTAAATGCCATGTGTATGTGTTAGTATACTGTATTGATGTTTTTCTTTCTGGCTTATTTCACTCTGTATAATTTTTAAACATTGGGATAGTTCCTTTAGATTATTTTCTGCATTAGCAGTTTTTGCACCTTGGGCCATAAGTCTCCCCACCTCCAATCCTCCCCCTCCCTTAGATGCTACAATTTGATTCCTATGTTTTGAATATATTGTTATTCTAAGTAAGATGTCCATTCAGGAGGAAGGTTCTACTGATTTAGTAAAAGTTTGCATCTTGTTACTGATTCCCAGGTTGCACCAGTGCAGGAGACATGAGACATGGGGTCCATCCCTGGGTCAAGAAGATCCCTGGGGGAGGGCATGGCAGCCCACTTTCGTATTCTCGCCTGGAGAATCCTATTGACAGACGAGCCAGGTGGGCGGGCTACAGTCCATAGGATTGTAAAAAGTCCGACTGAAGTGACTTAGCATCCCCGCATGCACGCACTGATCACCATACCAGCTCAGAAGGACTTCTTTCCTCTGGGAGTTGTGAACACTAAGGTCAGGGAGAAGGGTATTGCCGCATGATATTTTGATCAGCCTTAAATGTTGCAGGACTGTTCTGTTTTCAGTTTTGAATCTGATTTTGCAGTGTCACCATCAAGAAGTTACTTTAATCAGGCTTTTTCAGTGGAGATGTAGCTTTTCATTAGTATGTAGGGGTGATAACATAACATTTACTAATTGGTGAAAATTTGGCAGCCATAAATCAGAATGACCCCAGGCATTCAGGCTGGGGCTGCTATTAAGGCCCTTATTTAGCTGCAGGTTAATTTTTTTTTTAAGTCAAGAGCCAGAGAGGAAATATTTCAGGCTTTGGGGACCATACAGTCTCTATTGCAACCACTCTGTTGACAAAAGTAACCATAAAGAATACATACATAGCAAGTGTGCCTGTGTTCCAGTAAAAGTCTGTACACACTGAAATTTGCATTTCATATAATTTTCACCTATCAAAAACATTGTTGATCTTTGATTTTTTCCTCCACCATTAAAAAAAGTAAGGATCATTCTTAAAGAAGTCATTCAAAAACAAGCAGTGGGTCAGATCTGGGCCCCTGTGCTTTGGACCAGGAGATGGAAATCTCATTTACTTCACTTCTACTGCTGACTCAACCACTAACTAGCTATGGGACTCTGGGCACTGACTTAAGTTCCATGGGCCTTAATGTCTTTATCAAATGTGTGCCGACAGAATGGGATGAACAGGAACAGATAAAACAAAGTTCCTTTTTGTTATAATATTAAATTTCCTGATTCTGTTAAAGGGGTATAAATCAACCTAAGCAATGTGATGTATGGAGAGTGGAAATTATTTAAAAGAAATGTAAAGAAAGAAATGGCAATTATTTAAATGGAAGACATCTTAATATTCTGTGGTGTGAATTATTGTTTTAAAATGAGGAACAATGTCACCGCTCCGATAGGAGACTATAAATTTTGGTCTCGCTAACTATGAAGGCTCATACCACTTCTGTTTCTCTAATGCTATCCTTTTTTCCCCTCCCATTTTGCTGAGGTATAATTAACATGTAATATTGTGTAAGTTTCAAGTGTTTAGATGTTTAACATAGTGATTTGATATACATACGTACTGTAAAATGATCACCACGGTAATTTCACATCTTATCACCTCATATAGTTACAATTATTTTTCTTACAATGAGAACTTTCAAAATCTACCCTCTAAGCAAGTTTCAAATGCACAATACAGCATTATTAGCTATAGCTACCATCCTGTACTTACATCCCCAGGACTTAAAAATCTTACAATGGGAGTCTGTACCTTTTGATCACCTCGCCCATTTCCCTCTGTCTTCATCTGGCAACCACCAATCTGTTTTCTGTTTCTATGAATTTGGTTATTTTTAGATTCCACCTATACATGAGAGCATACAGTATTTATCTTTCTCTGTCTTATTCCACTTAGCACAGTGTTCTCAGGGTCCATCCATGTTGTTGCCTGTCACATTCATCATTTAGTTACTGAACTGTGAGAAGGTGCAAGGGTTCCTTGGGAGAATGGCAGGAGGTGGAGCTGGTAGAGGGTAAATACCAGGGAGGTTCTGAGCAGCATCTTTTACCAACCAGTATATATTTCAGTGTTTAAGTGACCAGTCCTGCCAACATGGTGCCACTTGGCTGCATGTCAGCCAGACTGTTATGTAGAGAGGTTCTGTTTGGGTGATCATCTTGCTGTAGCAAACCATGTAGACCGTTCTGGGTGACCTAGAAAGTTGTCAAAAGAACCCGTTGAGGTTGCTAAGTATTATATAGGACTTAAGTATTATATAGGATATACTCATAGTGAAAAATTATTGTTTGTCTAAAATTAAAATGCAACTCATTGTCCTATATTTTATTTACTAAATCTGGCAACCCTAGATATCGATTTGGGAGCACCATCCAAATAAACCAAATGTGTGAATTGCCTTAAGGTAGTGTCTATGCATGATAAATCCTCAGTCACCCAAGAGTGCCCATTTAGAGCACGAACATTACACAGTTAGCCTTAAAGGGCAGTTTCTTAAATTCCACTATAGGACTCTATCATTAGCTATGCTTCTCATTTTCTAGAGCACTTTGAGCCAGACATGTCAAGGCAGCTGAATCTGAACAGACTAGAGAGCAAATAGAGTCTAACTTCTTATTACAGGTGCAGTTTCTTAAAGATTCCATTTGAGATGACTTTTCACCATGAAGGATACTGTATAAAATGTGTGTAAACAAGGATATGGGCAGGGTTGAAAAAAGATGCTGATAGAGGTGTGGCCTGAGATAGGCCACAAGGTACGAAAAGCAGAAAAGGTAAACAGTCCTCGAGATTCTGTATTGGTGGCATGAATTCTGGAAGTAGGGTTTCACATGCAGTTTTTAAAACACAGACCTTGAACTCTTCTTGGAGATACTGGTTCCCAAGGACCATCTCAGTCATCCCACCTGTGGGGCCTGGAGTTCTCCTTGCTGAACTGGGTTCATTGTCTGGGGAGGACACAGCATCGGGTTCCAAGTAGTTACATCTGACGAACAGAAGGATATAATTACCAAGTCCAGACCCAACCTTAAGTGTCTACACCAGTGACAAAACTGCCATGTATTGATCACTGGCTCAATGCCAGTCACCACCCTTTGTACCTATTGTACAAGTTAGGAGAGAGTAAAGTCAGGTGCAAGGATTTGAACCCAAGTCTGTCCGAGTATGGATCCAGGTGCTTAACTGTTACGCCTTTCTACCTCTCTATTAGTTGGATGCTTTGTTTGTTTCTCTTTTGTTTCTAATTGAAGATCCAAATTCATTGTATAGGTATGGGTTAGCCCCCATAATCAGTGAGAAGGCTTGAGAATTAAAGCCACAACCAAAATCACCCCACGGAACTCAGTCCAGTGAAGATTCTGTAACATATCCTCACATGGAACACTGGATGCCTTAGACCTTTGGTCTTTACAGCTAATGGGGGAACACTGGTGGGAACATGAGCAGATTTCAGTCCCTCCACATTCCTTCACTCCTAAAAGACAAGTTCCACAGCCATCAATTAGCTTCAACCACAAAGAATGAATGCATCTGATATGCTGTCTTTGCAGTGCATGGGCTTCCGTGGTGGCTCAAGCAGTAAAGAATCTGCCTGCAGTGCAGGTGATGCAGAAGAAATGGGTTCGATCCCTGGGTCGGGAAGATCCCCTGGAGGAGGGCGTGACAACTCACCCCAGTATTCTTGCCTGGAGAACCCCTCAGACAGAGGAGTCTGGTGGGCTGTATAGTCCGTAGGGTTGCAAGAGTCGGACACAGCTGAAGCGACTGAGCATGCACGCATGCAGCGCATGGAAAGGACCACGTCTTGGTCTCATCTTTCATGGAAGTCAATGAGAGCCTACTGCTTAAAGCTAAAGGCCACAGGTGGACTTCCCCAAACCATTAACATGTTGATGACAGTGGGACTTATATTTGCAAGTGAAGTGAATTCAGAATTAGTCATCTAGTTTGTTTTCTGGAGGAGTGTGTTTATTCACATGTGTGAGTACCTATCTGTGAGTGTGTGAAAGAGAGACAGAGATTGTGTATCTGTGGACTGTATGATAAATGATCAAGAAATGATTCAGGCAAAAAGGACAGTTGGAAGGGATGAATTATTGATGGAACTGGAAAATTACGCTTGCTTCTTATAAACTCCTCAGCACTTCAAGTCATGACAAAGCAGTTGAAAAAAAGTTATCTGGGTTTATTCCTAAAGCTCATGAAATTTAATCAGTTATCTCTTTCAAATTAGTTTCAGTTTTGCAACTGGTGTGGAAGGTTGGTATACATTTAAAGAGAAACCCTAGTTTATGCTAGTCATAAAGCTCAGTTCTTAGGCCATTTCTCATACTTGCCTTGACATGTACTTGTCTTCTCTATAAATGGCAAGATCACAACAAACCTAGTAACATCCCAGATTTCTTTATAAAACAAAAAGAGTAAGTTTGACTTAACCATTGGACACCTTCGTGGTTAATGGAATTGTGAAATTCACTTTTTTAAAAATCTTGATAACACTTGTACTCATTTCCTCTGGCTGTTCTGACATAAAACAGAATAGCTGTTCATGTAAAACTGGAGTCTTGACGTGTCTACATAGACACACTGTTACTCTCAGACCCTGAAAGACCACAGATTAGAACTGAGTTTTATAAAATTGGTGAGAAATGTGTAGATGAATTTTAAATGATTGGAATGTTGCACTGAAATATGTCATTTAGCTTCTCTAAAATTCAAATGATTGCTTTTTTGTTCCCTTAGAATGGGTTCCATTTTTTTACACCTCCCTTTTGTGCCTCCAAAACTGCACTTTTGTGTGCATTGCTTAGACGATGAACTTCACCTTCTTTCTTTAAAGCTGGTCTCTCTACATGTATCATTTATGTTCCGTGTGTGAATTTTGGAAAAGTATTCTCTGTCCTTTCTAAGATAGAAATGGGAATTTGTGGTTAAAAAATTACATCCAATATGACCCATTTAGAATTTGAAACACAGAAGCCTTTGCCTAGAGAATGTTTGAAAGTACTCCTATGCTAACATAAGGCTCCAGTTTTTATGACCTGATTATTTTTCTCCTGCCTTTTGATTTTTACATGTGTTAATTAAGCCATCTTAATATATGATTATTATTGCTTCTGAATTTCATTAAGAACTGCAGCACCATAACTGTCCTGAGTATGACTATTATAAATGTCCCTTTCGAGTTACAGGAAGTAAGTGACCGTGATTTTAGGAACTGTTGTAACATTTCTCCAGACTATTTCATGATAATTCTTAGAGTGTTGAAAATGACAGTAGCACTATATATACTTGTTTGGTTGAAGTCCCAAATTAAAATAGTGTACAAAATGGAGGCAACAGCGACTACATTTCAAAATTATCAAAATACGATTCTTTTTTCCACTTTATTGATCTCTGCAGCTACACATGTTCCACAGTAGTAATGGTCACTATTTATTGAGCGGTTGCGGTGAACTGAGCAAGCACTGGGTTAGGGATATTAACACATTTAATTCTTAGAACAGTCCTATGAGTTATATATTTTTCCCATTTTATATACTGATTCATAGAGCTAAAGAACTTGCCTGAGTCTCACTGTTTGTGTGTAACTAGTAAGATCCTGTGTTGAACCCAAATGTATTTCACTTAAAAGCCATGGCTATGCGCCTCTCTTTTTTTCTTTGTCCTCTCTTACCTGTGGTTAAGGATAGGATCACAGTCGTGAAGATACCCTGGGGAAGAAAATGGCTATCCAATCCAGTATTCTTGCCTGGGGAAATCCATGGACAGAGGAGTCTGGTGGGCTATAGTGTCCATGAGGTTGCAAAGAGTGGGACAGGACTGAGCAACTGGCACTTTCACTTTTGTGACCATGCTTAGCTTACTTTCTCCTTTGTAATTTTAATGCCTTTACATCGGTTTCCATATTTTTCTTTAAAAATGACTAAATGACGTGAGTATTAACTTCAAGGAATTGGTAATGATTCTGTGTCCTTTCTGCTCTCTGCCAACTCTTTCTAACTGCAATGGCCAGTGGATCTGGTAACCAGGTGATCATCTATAATATTTGCCCCTATTCTGATGTTTCAGTGTGAAAGAGAACTACTACAAAATTCTATTGTTCTTTGGCTTATTGTAATGAAGAGAAGGTACATTTAGAATCAGGCTGATTCAGTGCAGATCCTGACTCTGCTACTCATTGCTTGTGTAATCTTAGAAGTGTCCTAATTTTTTCTGAACCTCGGTGTTAACACCAAAAGCAGTGACCAAACAGTGGTCACTAGCCACCTATGGCTATCAATTAAGATGAAATAAAATTTAAAATGTAGTTCCTCAGTTACATTAGGGACATTTTAAGTGCTCAAAGACCACCTATGGCTAGTATCTGCTGCATTGCATGACACAGATATAGGGCTTTTCCATCATTACAGAAACTTGCCATGAACAGCACTAGTATTTAATGGGGTCACTGACGCCTTTCTCCTAGAATTACTGGGAGGATTAAGGTACTAGAAAGCTTGCATAAGGAACCTAACATGGTGCCTACTTGGGACAATGACACCCTAAAAGAATGCATGTCCCTAATGCATGTCTTTTTTATCCACCTTTGTTTCATTTTGGGCAAATCCTCATCTTCCCTAATTTTTCTTTTGTCTCCTCTAAAATTTAAAAATACTTTAAATCGATAACTATATCTTTGGTGTTGGAACAAGTATTCTCAAGATAACTTTTACTTCTTAAAAACTAAGGAAGGACAAAAAGATACCTTATTATAGTGAAGCCAATGGTTGTCTGTCTAGCTTCATACTCAGGAAGAAGGAGAATAAAAGCAATCAAGAGATGCATATGGTTTGTTAGAGTCCAGATCTGTATCTACAGCTTGTATCATGAACAACTTTAGCCACAGCGAAATGCTTTCTCCACGGACCCATGCCATCTGTAGTGGTTATTTCTGTGGGACAAAACTACTGGTCATTTGGGGAAAATACAAAGCTCTCCAAAAACCTGTCTCAGGAAATTCTGTACCTTAAAGAATGCTTCTTTTTCCCTTTCTCTCTAGCTTCACAAGTAAGTCACAGCCTTTCCTTTTCCTTACAGTATTTTATTTTGTCACGGACACTGAATCAATTTCCAAAGAGTCTTTGATTCTGCTTATTGGAATCAATCTTAGAAATATCTGACAGTAAGACCCTAAGTGGGCTTCCCAGGTAGCTCAGTGGGTAGAGAATCTACCTACAATGCCAGAGATGCGAGTTCAATTCCTGTGTTGGGAAGATCCCCTGGAAGAGGGCTTGGCAACTCACTCCAGTGTTCTTGCCTGGAGAATCCCATGGACAGAGAAGCCTGGCAGGCTACAGTCCACAAACCACAAAGAGCATGCACACACACACACACACACAAGACCCTAAGTAGTAATGCAATAACTATTTCAAACTTGATTTTTATATTTGTAAGAGTAAGGACATTTTCAATGAAGTTGGTACACCTCTGAAGTATAATGAGTTGGCCTAAAAACAACAACAACAAAAAATGGTCCTTGCTCTGCTGTTGACACCTTGGGCGGTCTCCCAGGCCAGTCATTGTCTGGGAACACCCTTCCCTAAAGGGAGGGAAGTCTCAGTGCTAAGGGAACACACAGCATCAGCATGTGTCAACAGACTCAAGCAAAGGATCTTCTGGAAAAAATCCAAATTCATAGATATTTTTCACCCTGAAATTATTGAGCTGATTTAAAAATCACCATGGAACAGAGGAAAAGTATTATAATAAAAACAGGTGAAATTTGTTACCATCTATAGTAGCCACCTGGGAACATTTCAAGCTAATTGTTCTCTTCACATGGGAGAAAAACAATCCAGAGAGCACTGGCCCTGAAACACCCAGAGGGCCCCTTGAAAGAATTTTCTTGGGAGCTCAACTCACTCATGGCACAGATATGGTATGGGGAGGCGTGGTATTTAGTAGGCCTATCTATAAGGAAAGACTAGAGATCTCTTCAAGAAAATTAGAGCTACCAAAGGAACATTTCATGCAAAGATGGGATCGATAAAGGACAGAAATGGTATGGACCTAACAGAAGCAGAAGATATTAAGAAGAGGTGGCAGGAATACACAGAACTGTACAAAAAAGATCTTCACAACCCAGGTAATCATGATGGTGTGATCACTTACCTAGAACCAGACATCCTGGAATGTCAAGTCAAGTGGGCCTTAGAAAGCATCACTATGAACAAAGCTAGTGGAGGTGATGGAATTCCAGTTGAGCTATTTCAAATCCTAAAGATGATGCTGTGAAAGTGCTGCACTCAATATGCCAGCAAATTTGGAAAACTCACAGTGGCCAGAGGACTGGAAAAGGTCAGTTTTCATTTCAATCCCAAAGAAAGGCAATGCCAAAGAATGCTCAGACTACCACACAATTGCACTCATCTCACATGCTAGTAAAGTAATGCTCAAAATTCTNAACTGTAGCCCACCAGGCTCCTCCATCCATGGGATTTTCCAGGCAAGAGTACTGGAGAGGAGGTGCCATTTCCTCCTCCAGGGGATCTTCCCAACCCAGAGATTGAACCCCGGTCTCCTGCATTGCAGGCAGACTCCTTACCGTCTGAGCCACAAGGGAAGTCTGAAGCCAGGGAAGGGCTGCTTAAAATGGAGGTTCTCTCCTACAAATCTGAATGGCCAGATCAATGGAGTCACTCAAAGCTAAAAGTAAACACTTGAGTCATCTTCACGGCTGAACCGCTATTTTAACCATTTCTTATTTCTTCATGCATATGGTTACTCTGTAAACTCTGAGAATTCATTATAAACAATCTCATATCAAATAACTAACTTTGTTAATTCTTCTGAAAATGCTGAGTACTTGAAATATCCCGAAACAAGTGTGTTTAGCTTCAATCTTGCTAAATGTTTCTGAAAATTAAACGTTTGCTTCTAAATATGTCAAGATGGAACCTGTCTGTGGGCATTTCCACAAGGTTTTTAAACTTTACACTCAGAGGCACGTGGCACTGATTACAGCACCTACTTTTTAGAAACATACATTTAAAAGCCTAAAATTTTAAAAACTATAGCAAAATCTGGAAAATGGATGAAGAATCAATGAGATGTGCACATACACAGAAATAAATCTGAATTCTCACTACCTTGAAAGGTATTAATAGGAAAGGGAGCCACAGAATTCTGTTATGAACCCACCCATCAATGTTAATCATTTAAAACCTGGAAAAAAAAAAAAAAACATGGATTCTCAGGGAAAAGGCACTACACAGTATTTTTATGTCTTATTTTTAATTTTTTTCAAAATTTAAAGATTATATACGATGCTTTTGAACTGTGGTGTTGGAGAAGACTCTTGAGAGTCCCTTGGCCTGCAAGGAGATCCAACCANGTGTGGATGCGAGAGTTGGACTGTGAAGAAGGCCGAGCGCCGAAGAACTGATGCTTTTGAACTGTGGTGTTGGAGAAGACTCTTGAGAGTCCCTTGGACTGCAAGGAGATCCAACCAGTCCATTCTGAAGGAGATCAGCCCTGGGATTTCTTTGGAAGGAATGATGCTAAAGCTGAAACTCCAGTACTTTGGCCACCTCATGCAAAGAGTTGACTCATTGGAAAAGACCCTGATGCTGGGAGGGACTGGGGGTAGGAGGAGAAGGGGACGACCGAGGATGAGATTGCTAGATGGCATCACCGACTCAATGGATGTGAGTCTGAGTGAACTCTGGGAGTTGGTGATGGACAGGGAGGCCTGGCATGCTGCGTTTCATGGGGTTGCAAAGAGTCGGACACGACTGAGCGACTGAACTGAACTGACTGATCTATAAGGAGGTCTTCCCTGGTGTCTCGGTGGTAACAAACCCACCAGCCAAAGCAGGAGAAGATCCCATGGTTGGGAAGCTCTCCTGGAGGCGGGCATGGCAACCCTCCCCAGTATTCTTGCCTGGAGAATCCCCATGGATAGCGGAGCCTGGCGGGCTACAGCCCATGGAGTCACAGAGAGTTGGACATGCCTTAGCGACTGAACAACAATAACAACAGTCTATGAGGAATAATCTTTTTCAGACCAAATGGCTCCTCCGTCTGGGAGCATAGGTAAGAGCAAGCTGGGCGGGGCAGTTTCCTGCTTGGGCCTTCATTTCATGGGTAAATACTTGCTTCATACTGATGAAGTTAAAAAACATTGTTAGATATCAGTTGATGCCCCTAAGAAAGCTGTTCCTTTGTTCTGAAAACATATCACATCCCTATGGGACTTATTTTGTGTCAGGCGCTGATGGAATGAGAAACACATATTCATTTATTTAATCCTTCTAATAACCCACACAGAAGGAGCCTTTCTTATTCCAAGCTTTTAGGAGAGGAAGCTGAGACACAGGGTGCTTATATAACTTCCCAAGGTCAAGTTTCTTGCGGAAGTAGGGTAGGATTGGGAGCCCAGGACCCAGGGCCAGGTCCTTAACTCTTCTACCGCTTCACGAGTATGCCTTCGCCTCTCCTCTTCCTTTTCAGAGGAGAAGGGAATGTTTGTTACCAACATTCAACCCACTTTGACAGAAACTTTGAATGCAGCTCAGTGGAACCAGTCTTAGGAACATTTAGCACCAAGACGGCTCAGCGGGAAAAGACCTTAATCCCCGAGTCCGGTTGTTGCTGTCAGCAGACGCAGCCTGTTTTGTTTTCAATCAGTGAAAACAGCTGCTTGCTTTTCTGAGGCTGAGCTAGAGGGGCTGTTTGAAGCACTGCAGCGGACAGCAGGGGGATTTCACGTAGTGAAGCCTGACACAGCACTGCCTGAAATGGAAGGAGAAGCCTAGCGAGGCCTCCAGTTCTGCCCTTGGTTTGGCCTCATAACTCCATTTTCAAGATGTAGAAAATGAACTTAAAGAAGATGCTGTATTCTATGGTTGTATTTGAGCTTCGTGAACTGGTACAGTTAGCTAGCTTCTCTTGACTCCAAATGTCTCCATCTTTAAAACATGAATGTTGAGCTGATTGATTTCTAGTCCTTCTGAAGTCCTCTTAAGCCTCCCAACAATTTGATTCTACCCATCTTCTTCCATTATCTTATACTTCTTTCATCTGACACCTTGTATGTCGTTATTTCCTCAGAGCTCACTTAGTTAAGTGGCACTTATTTAAAACATGCTTCCTGAACCTCCAAAACCCCATCTCCACCCATACCTATCTTTCTTCATAGTTTACTTACTTGCTTTTCCCAGTCCATTGCTCTAAACGCTTTTCTTCCACAGAAATAGTTTCTACAATCTTACGTACTCTTACTAATTTTAACTTCTACTTTTCTTCAGCAGTCATTCCATGAACCTAGTTGAATCCCTAGAAGCTGGAAGCAGTCGTGAAAAATCAGGCCCAGAACGTGGAGCATATTGGATAAGGAGAAACATGACAAATTTAGCCTAATACCATGAAATTAATCTCACTTTTCCCTTGCCTTTCTGGGAGAGCGCTCGGAGAGGGTTTTATGAGAATATGTGTGGGAAGGAATTCTCTAAGCTGAATGACATGAGAGAGTCCTGCAAAGACTGTGTGAGGTGGGGAGCAAGGGACTTTAGGAAGTTTTTGCTTTAGATAGTGTGCCATTTCTGCAAATTTGATTTTGAAAAAATTTTAATGCTCATTCCTTTAGTTGTTATGAGAATCAAGAAGCTAGGTTCTACTACTTCCAGGAGAGGATAGCCCTTTTTTATTACCTTTTTTAAGGCTTATCTCACCAGGTGTTGTTTATTGGAATGATGTTCT
This sequence comes from Neotragus pygmaeus, assembly GCA_006410875.1. NCBI lineage: Eukaryota > Metazoa > Chordata > Mammalia > Artiodactyla > Bovidae > Neotragus > Neotragus pygmaeus. The sequence continues at coordinate 316,080 of SJYV01053462.1, read as the reverse complement.
CATTGCCATGAGGTTCAGTTAGCTCCAGCCTCAATCTGAGGAGATGGTGAGATGGGAGGAACATGGAGAATTCATTAGTAGTAAATTCTCCACATAAGTTCTGTATTCAGTTTTCACAAGCTGGGGTACCGATTGTTTGTAACAAATAATTACAAAGAGCAACATGTGCGTTATCCTACCTGATATTGATCTTGTCTATTTCAGCTAGTTGTCCAAAGTAGATAATTTTTAATCTGGCCTTTTGCACAGGTAGCTATTAGAGGACTTAAGTGTTTTGAGGTTAGAACAAAAGAGAATCGGGTGAGGTTGTAAAGGAGGAAATCATGGCTGTTACTTGGCTGTTTTTGCATAGCAGGTACTTTTAAAGCATGTAGCATAGAATAAGACAAAAATAATGTCCAAAAGAGGTGATTCTTTTTCCCTCTGAGAATGTTAGAGCATTAAATGGATGAATTTTTCAAGACTGCCCAACTAAGATCAGACTTGTAGGCTGCTTATTTGAAAACAACTATGGTCTGAAACATTTTTCCATTCCCTAAATGACCAGATGTTGTAACATTTCTTCTGGTCATGAGAATGAGTGTCCTGAAAGAGTCAATGTTCAAAAAATCTGTTTAAATTACCATGCTGCTCTTTCTTACTTATCTTCATATTTTTATGGTCATAACTTGCTTTCATTCAAAATTGTCTTAGGTCCACCTATTGCTAATTAAACTGAGTCTGGAGTATAAAGTACTAAGTTACAGTCTCTGAACAAGAACCACCTATTTCTTGGCTGATTTCCCCTATTAAACTTCATGTTTCATCAAGGTGGAGGGCTGGAATTTCTTCATCTTTATGTCCCAGAAGCCTCGTACAGAGTTGGTGCTTGACAATGACTGTTGGATGAATGCATCTTTGTGATCGCTCAGTTTCCTAAATGAAGGAGAATTGTATAGGTAAACTGGAAAGCCTCTTGATAAATTTGAGTCGTGAGGATTATGTGTCTTGTCTGTGACCAGTAGACAAGCCAGCTAGGGAATTTTTGCTTGATTTTTCTAAGTAGCCTGTCTAGATTTCCCCTCTAAATTTACAAAGGAAAAGAATGGTCCCGCTCATATTTTTTCCTTTTCATGAAGTCAGTCTTCAGTATCATTTCAGAGGATAAGGTATAATACATGCCCTAGTGAGACCCCACCACCTCACTGGGCTCACACGCCTGCACATTTTAAGATACAGGTGGATGTGGAGTCCTATTATGGCCGGAAGCAGGGCTCAGAATGTAGAAGAGTGACTGTGGATTCTGTGGCCTGATTGCCTTGATTCACGTTTCAGTTCTTCTTGTGAATATGAGCAAGTTACATCATCTTTCCATGCCTGTTTCCAAACATGAAAAAGAAAATAATACCAACCTCATAGTAGATGTTGTTGGTATTTTGTTGCTAAGTTGTTCAGTTCCTTTGTGACCCTATGCACTGTAACCTGCCCCATTCCTCTGTACATAGTATTTCCCCTGCAAGAATACTGAAGTGGATTGCCATTTTCTTCTCTGGGGGATCTTCCCCACAGAGGGATCAGACCTGTGTCTCTGCTTCACAGGTGGATTCTTTACCACTAAGCCATCAGGGAAGCCCATAGTTAGATGTGCTAATCAGTTAATACACATGGAGCAACTAGAACAGTGCTTGTAAACACCTAATAAATGTTGTGTATTATTAGTATCGTCCACTTATTAGCTGAGCGCCTTTGCTTGGTTGCATTCTCTCGGCCACGGTTGCTTCATTTTTAAATGAACCTAAGAATACCTTAACTACCCTAAGCCAAGGGACTGGAATCAAATTGTCTCCCTGGGACCCAAGATTCCCACGACATTGTATTCATGTCCATGGGTATTGAGAAGGTGCTAGAACTTTGTATTTCCACTCCATGCTGTAGTGTAGAAGAGCCTTCTAGTTTATGTCCCATTTTGCCCATATCTGCTGAAAATGCTTAGGAACTTATTTTGGAAATCAATAATTATGTCTCAGAAAATGGAGCTTTCTCGGTTAAAGAACAACAAATATGTGCCATGTCTCTTCCCCTCACCCATATGTTGACTGGTCTAGATGGCTCTTCAGAAGAAGACTGATCTTGTGATCTGATGTAATGATTCCTTTTTCTGTCCTGAAGAAGCAGAAGTATGATTTTATCAACAGGCATTTCCTTTAGATAGGAAGCTTGTTATGAGGCTTAAACGGCACGAATGAGTTTTCCTGAGTGTTGTGGTGGCCTTTTGATTAATCATGCCCTATTTAGTAATCTCAAAATATGCTGGGATCAGGAGCAGCCAGAAAAAGTATCCATTTAGATACAAGGTCAAATCAGGAATGAGGAAGCACTGTTTTAATTTTCCTATAGCTATAATCATCTGTACGCTTTTGTGTGAAGGTTTCTTTTGGACACATTGCACTAGAAATTTATTATTGTGATCTGAATTTCACAATTCAGGTTAGCAGTGTGGAAGCCACAGCCATTCCCTGCTGCAGATAAAGCAAGACAGCTGTTTTGCTTATGGCTACAGCTTCTGTTTTGCAGAATAAATTTGTTTGCATTTAACACTTGGGCTCAATCTTCTCGCAGCTTTGTTCAGAGAGCCAGTGATTCCTATTAAACCATGATGACTATTAAGCCAGTTTGGCTCTCTTAATCCACATAGTGCCTTATCCATTCCAGGTGCTTACTAAATGCCTGCTGACTCAATAGGATCTGGTAAACACTGAGACCTTCAGGTACAACAGGAAGCTGCCCCAAGAGGCAGGTATGCTGCTAGGAAACAGAGCTGCGATTTTTCCATGTCCTTCATTGCCAGGTTCCCAGCTTGTCCAGCATTGGAAACTACACTGAGCTGATGTTTGGTGGTGGTTTTGTCTTTCCTGTTTTTGTTTTAGGCAAATGGGTCTGTGACAGAGCCCTGATAGAGACCTTTCAGATGTTTTTCCCTTGAGGGGAATGTGGCTCCTTGGGGATCTTTTTAATGAATCGCTTTGCCTAACAAGGCAGGTTGTGTGTTACTTTGTACCATGCTAGGTTTCAATTTGTTGGTTGGATGGCTGAGGCACAGGGGCGTGTCCTTTCACCAGCAGGATTCCTAAGAAAGCTAGGAAGTCAGAGCTGCTGAGCAGAAGCCCGAGGTTAGCCCGAGAGAGCGGAGGGTTATCATTCCTCCCTGACCGGGGCTGTTTACTCTACCACGCTGAGGCTGGTGGACAGTGGGCGTGGTGGGCGTGCGTGCCTAAGTACCTGTTTGTAGAACACTATGGCAGCAGGGCAGAGCTAAAACAGCAGTAATCTGAAACCAGTCCTGTTGGTTTTCCTTCACTGGAAGCTAAAATCTGCACTTCAGATGAAACCTGCCGGGAAGAGGAAGAAAGCACTTTAAAAAAAAAAAAAAAAAAAAAAAAAACAGTGAAAGAAAAAGCTTCAAGGGTAGTAAATTAACAGCTTTTGCGAGTCCTTGGCGCTTTGAGATGATCTATTTCTTTCTTTACTTTTAAATATTTCTTTGCTTCGGGCTTTGTAAGTGGCTGTGTTTTGTTTTGTTTTGTTTTTTTGTTTGTTTGGATGGCACAGGCTTCTGACCATGATTTAGATGCCAAAAGAGAGTCCGCAAGAAGTATTTCAGTCATTTTCTGCTGATTCACTTTTGAACTTCCTGGGCTGCTCTGGGGTGGGGGGGTGGTTGAAGGCTGTCAGGAACAGCTTGCCCGCTCAGCACTCTCTGGAGCCTCCCTTGCTCACCAATGAGGAAGTTGAAAGCCAACAGGAGAACCACTGGCACTAGGGCGGAGCTCATGGCAAACCCTGGGCTGGGATGAGTGGGGGCAGGCTGATTTTCCCTACGACAAAAAGCCTTTTGTCCCCGGGAATAAATACGGAAGTCCCAGAGGAGCAGCTTCCCAGTCCGCGTGTAGTAAGGTGCGCAGCCTCAGCTGCGTCTGGGCAGAAAGCCCCGCGGACTTTTTACAGTTGCCCGGGGCGCCCCATCCCCGTGCAAACCGGAAGGAGGGCTCGGGAGGGACCAGGGCCGGGCCAAGTGTGCTCGCGCTGTGGCTGAGTCCACCGGCCGGTCCTGTTGCTCTCCGTTCTGGAAGTTAAGAGCCGATGGAGTGCAGAGACTGAGAGAGCAGGGGAAGGTAGCAGAAGTGAGAACTGCCGCCCAGGGCACTGATGGGACATGGAGGAAGTTGGAAACGCTCTGAATGGCAGTGATGGCTCGAAACCAGTACAGCCTGAAGCTGGACTTGACCCGGCGCTGTCGATCCTTACCAAGTTCTCTATGAAATCCCTCTTTGGGTTCACGAGTAAATTGGAATCTGTGAAACCCGAAGGGGAAGACGCGGTGCTGAAAGCCTTCCATAATTTAGAGGTGGAGCCCAGTCGTGGATCGGATCTGCAGGAGGCAGAGGCTCAGGTTCCACTTGACCATGGAAATGATGGGAAGACAAAGGTGGAGACCCAGACGGAGGGCAGTCCTAGGGAAGAAGCAGAGGCCGGGATTTCTCTCCCTGGACAAGAGCTGCTTCCACTTGCTGCTTTGAATGTGAACCAAGACAATGTCATTTTGGTTCGAGGAACCCTGGTGAACACCACCAGTGATTCTGACTCTGATGATGGAGGCCAGGAAACAGAAGAGGGAAGCAAGACCAATAGCCCCAGATCCCCTGGTGGTGTTTTATCTGAGCCATCTGAGGAGCCCCAAGAAAAGCCAGGAGATGGAAGGGAAAATACCGCCCCTGGTGACAGGAGTGATGCAGAGCTCAGTGGAGAAAGTCCTCAAAGAACTCTGCAGGAGATAAGCTGCAAGTTGGAACCCGACAAAGGCGGCCTTCAGACAGAGCACAGCTCCTGCCAGCGAGAAGCGGGAGAAAAAGGCCCCATCGCTCCCTCTGTGGTGGCAGACCAGGACTCAAGTGTTGCTGTTACCGAGAACACCTCTTCTAAAAAAGAACTCCCTGGAGAGAAGTCCTTCCAGCTTCCAGCTTTCTTCAGTGGGCTTCGTGTGCTGAAGAAGGGAGCCACAACTGAGGGCGGGGAGACCATCACTGAAATTAAACCAAAGGATGGGGACCTGGCTTTGCTCAAGTTGACCCAACCAGTCCAGCGGTCCCTAGCACAGGCAGGGCCTCCAGCAGTGAAGACGGGAGAGAAATCAAGCTATCCAAAGGCCACTCCCACTCTCCTGGAGCAGCTCTCTCAGCTGCTCAACATTGACGTTCCCAAAGCCGAACCGAAGGCAGAAGACCCTGAACAGCCCAAGGGGGAAGAGATGGGCTGTGGCGCGCCTCAAGAGAGCCAGGGCGACCCCGGAGAAGCCCAAACCCAGGGAGGAGAGGTCAAGCCGAAGCCGCCAGAGACTGCCTTGGAGGCCTTTAAAGCCTTATTCATCCGTCCCCCCAAAAAGGGGACCACGGCTGACACCTCTGAGCTGGAAGCTCTCAAGCGCAAGATGAGGCATGAGAAAGAGTCCCTAAGAGCTGTGTTTGAGCGGTCAAGGTCAAGGCCTGCGGATGGCCCCTCAGATTCCAAAAGCGTACGTAGCAGTTGGGTTCTGTGATTTGTCATAAAGTGTGATGTGGCCAGGTTTCTTTTCAGGTTTCCTGTCAAAGAGGATCTTATTACCTACTCTTGGTGACCTTCCTCTAGGTGAAAGATAATATAATCAAGTGGTCCTTATAAGGTGTTTGGAGTTGGACAGCATTTTGGGGATGGAGCATTTTCTTTCTTATATTTCTCTGGGTTGTTGTAAGAAAAGTGTTAAGATGTGCAGATTAGAAAGGGAAACTATCACTCTGAGTTTAAGCATTAATAGTAAATGTGCTTCTAAAAACCAGGCAGCATGAGAATCAGTCAGAATCAATGCAATATGGAAATGTAGCCCAGACTTCCTTCCCACTTAATTATACCTCTGTGAAAACTGTATTTTTCTTTTGAAAATTGGTCACTTGGCCAAATACATGTTTGTGATGTGATTAAAATGTTCTGTGTTGGTTACAAGGCATCCTGATTGAGGACTGGGTTTAGAATGAGACCTGGGTTATAATTCTAACTCCACCAATTACTGGTTGGGTGACCTTGATCTTCTCTGAGCCTCAATCTCTTCATCAGCAAAATGATGAAAATAACCTTTATTTTATATGGTAGTTGTGAAGAATAAATGCAGTTAGCACATGGTAACCATCTAATTAGTGAAAACTGTTACAATTGTTTAAAAAAATATTCCGGAAATTTGTAAGGACTAGCAAGCACTTGTTCAGTGGATCTTAAAAGTTCATAATGGCAGTGAGTAGAATTTTTTGCTTAGTTTTACCTTTAAAATAATTATCATTCCCTCATACATTTGATCAGTTAAAATGTTAAATTTAAGGTTTCTAGAAAAATTAGCTTGGATTGCAGTTAAAAACTAAATACAATATAGCATTTCTTCTGGTTGTAAAATCAACCTCTGTAAAAATAGCTTGAATGTGAAAGCCATCTCATTCTTTTTTTTTTTTTTTTTTTTGAGGAAAGAAAAAGAATTGATCAATGTGAATGTCTTAGAGAAGTGTTATCTTGACCTAGAACTAATGTTCATGGAAAGTGCAAAGCTGGTTTATATCTTTAACCCTGGAGTTGTTTGGGCTATATTTGTAAACATGCCTGTAAATGTACAAAATTATAGTACATTTGTATCTTCAGCTCAAAGTGTATTTATGGTTTTTTTTTTTAAAAAGAGTTACATGCTAAAAATCACTTATTGAAGGTTGTGTAATACTTGGTCTTAAGTTGTTTCATTTTTCCACTCCAGCTGATCACTTTACATTTCTGGAAAAGGGTTGTATTGTAGTGAGTTGTTTCGGTTGCAGCGAGTGAGAGCAACACGCAACTGGCGATGAGAATGCATTTTGGAGCGAGTGCATTTTCAGGGTTTAGTTGGTTCTGGTCAAATTTTATTGAACTTAAACTTTTCTCTGCCCACTTTTCCCACAGCCTGACCACAGCCCCACTGAGCAGGATGATAGGATTCCTGGCAGACTCCAGGCTGTCTGGCCACCACCGAAGACAAAGGACACAGAAGAAAAAGTGGGATTGAAGTACACTGAAGCAGGTGATGTGAACAGAAGCCAGGTCTCAGGAATGAATCGCTTGCTGCATTGGCTTGTAGTTCTAGCCGAGTAGACTCTGAGAATTGGAGTTTTTGTTTCATTATAAAATGCAGTGCTTCGCTTTTCTTTTTGGTTTCGATGTTACAGTGAACCCTGCACGCTTATCAGGAATGAATCTCTTAGAGATGAAAGGTGAACGCAGTGAAATGAATGAAGGGGGGGCAGTTGTGTAAAGGAGGAGAACCTTGGGGGAACTAATGGAGAAGGTAGATTACAGATTCTTCAGGAAGCAGGTGGTTGGCCCTCAGAGAGTGTGTGAGCCGTCAGGGCTTTTGGCAGAGGCAGAGTGTGAGTCTCCAGAGCTGGAATACGATTTGTTTTTTGTCTTCAAGTAATGCTTTTGAGCCACAGGAACTTTGTGCAGAGTGAATGTACAGATACCATCAGTTACTCTTTCACTTTTGTTAGACAAAGCTTTATTTAATGCATGGCCAATTTCAAAGCAATCTAATTCCCTGGAAATCTTCCCCAGAGCTTTGCTTGAATGTATTTAAATAGAATGGTAATCTAGATATTTTTACTTTTTAAGTGAAGGGTTCACATGAAATTAAAAAAAAAGAAAGAAAAGAATGGGAGGAGGTTATGTCTTAATTGTATATATGTTTGTTTTTATGTATCTGTGAGGAAACCTCTTTGTCTTCTTCCTGATATTTGAAGATTTCTTACGTAGGTTTACATTTTGCTGATTGTCTTAGGTACCCGTACATATTACCAGTCTGTATGGTTATACAAAAGAAGTACTTCTTTAAGTTCTTATTGGTTGATTGGTCGACATAAGTGGATCAGAGTTTGGATGGTCTAGTAATCCACAGGCTTTTTGAAAGATGATCACGTTACAATCAGTAAGTGACGACACGAATGAATCTCAGTTCTAGCCTCTACGTACACAGTTGCAAACTTCTGACTACCCCCAAGACAACTAACTACTTGATGACCTGCTTTTTTCTGACCTGCTTGACTTACAGAGTGAAAGCTATCATAGCCTTGGTGAAAATGTATATTACTGTTTCATTCTTCTTGCCTACATTTGATTTTTCCAAAATCAGAATGCTTATGATCGCAATAATGACCACCTACCAAGTTGTCTTTTCCATAATCTGGCACAGTTTGAACAGTCAAAAGTCCTGAAGTTCCCTTTAGTGAAAAACCACAATTATATGAGTTCTTATTCCTAGTATATAATGGGGTGGCAGTCTTCCTTGTGATAACGAGCATTTGCCGAGTAGGGAAAGAAACGTCCTAAATGACTTTTCAGTTTATGTCAAATCATATTGGGGGCATTTTTACTCTATAGAGATTCCTGAGTCTTTGCTTTCTCTCCTCTTCTGTTTCTAGAAGTTCAGAGGAGTTCTGTCATTACCTTGCTGTGTAATTACACCCAAAGTCAGTAACTTTCCAAGCTCTCTTTTTTTGTTGTTCATGAAATGTGTGTTCTCAGAGCAATCTAAGGTCTGGGATTGGATGAGGGAAAAGGAGGGGGGAATCAATGAATGGTAACAGTTCTCGGGTGCATTCTGATGGCACAAGGACAGCTTGCTACAGAGAGAAGACTGACTTGTCTGGAGAAGGCATCTCGGTCCCCAGCTGGTTCCCGTGGGTGGCAGTCCTGTGGCTCACTTTCTGTACTCCCAGGTCTGGTGCTTATTTTCTTATGAACCTTGTAGCAGTAATTATTCTGCTGATAACACTTTACGGAGTATTAAAGCAGATACTCTATGCCTGCACGAAACTTCTTTTTACTCCATGACTCAATACCAACATATGGTTGCCTTGTCATTAATTGCTAATCTTGAGGAAGTTAACATTTTCCTTGTGATTTTAAGTTGTGTTGTTGAGAAATCTGGAGTCTTATAAGCACATAGTTTATAACTTAATACATTTTGTGGTATTTCCATTGGTTTCCCTGCCCTTAGGGAAATAGGGAGCACAGAGATAGAAAAATTAGACCCAAAATATTTCAGGGTGTTTGAAGTGCTTTTAATTTTTCCTGGCATGTATAATTCATTTAGTGAAATGGGATAGCAGGAGTCTAGCATTCGTATTTCAAGTATGCTATTGACTCAAATAAGAAAGAATCTGTCTCCAATGCAGGAGACTTGGGTTCCATCCCTGGGTTAGGAAGATCCCCTGGAGAAGGGAATGGCTATCGTCTCTAATATTCTTGCTTGGAGAATCCCATGAACGGAGGAGCCTGGTGGGCTACAGTTCATGGGGTCACGAAGAGTCAGACACAACTAAGCGATTAAGTACACAGATATAAGAGTTCTGTGCTGTCAACATTGGAGCCCAGTCCTCGGCAGGGCTGGCCCAGAGATGTTTTTTTCCATCATGAATCTCTCACTGTCCTTATGCTGCCCTTGGCTACTTTGGATGTGCCGCTGCTTGTGTTTCCCTCTGTTCAGAGTTCATCGTTCAGTGATGTCTTTCTGAGGGCTTAGGTGGTCATCTGATACAGTCAGATCACTTTTGTGCAAGGATAAAAAGAAAGAGCTGATCTAAGGGAAGCTGTCCCTTTAAACTGTGGCTTCTGGAGCCCTCGTAGCCATGTGAGAGAAGCTGACCACTGTTGCTGGTGCCAACTGTCAAGGATGCACTCTTCTGCCACTGCCAAAGCCATCAGCATCATGGATAGCTGCTGAGACTGCAACAAACTCACTCCCTAGGCAGCTAAAGCTTTTGGCTCCCACTGGAGCCTCTGATGCCATTCTGATGACGCTGCATCCACCATCAAGGGCCCTTCCACTGCCAGTCTCTGAGCTCTCAGAGCCCAGCTGATGTGCCAGTTGAGAGGGGCACTCGCGTTCCCCAGAGCTGTCACTCAAGGGACTTGCGCAGGTGCTGGAGTTGACCTCTACCAGGGAGGGTCCCTTGTGTTCATTCACACAGTGTTTGAATTGCTCTGCTCAAATGAGAAAGAATCCCTTTTCCCAAGCCCTATACTGTCCTTTTCATACATTATTAGCAATGCAGTTCTGCTTTGCGCTTGGGATGCCTCAAAGCTGTTATGAGTGAAAAGAGCATTTTGTCTCCCCTCTCCCACAATCCCTTCCCCTCCCCCAGCATTCCTTGGAATCGGACTGGCGACTGCAGTGCTCCTGTTCACAGAATTGTCTTTCCTCTTTCTCCTGAGTACAGGAGTTTGCTCTCGAAACAAGCTTCTGGGATAGTCTAGCTTTTTTTTTGGAAGAATTTTTCAGTGGGCTCATAACATTCTTAAATGATTAAGTCACATTGAGTCCCTGCCACTTTCCTGCACTGCAGACCAGAAACATCTGGGTGGAGTAAACTTGGATTACCTTGTGAAGCCTAGAGCTAAGTAAAACCCAATCACAACCAAGTGAAAAGGTGTAAAACAATACAGGGGAGCCTGAAGGAAAAAAGTCAGTGTCTACCTTTAATGCTTTCTTTCTACATTTCTTTTCCATGGGGATGATCTTGATCCCTGTCTCCTGTACAANGTTGGACATGACTGAGCGACTGAACTGAACTGTGCACGTTTTAAAAAATTCCATTTTATGACTTTTTGTCAGAATGTCTCTCAATAAACTGTTTACTGTTATTATTGGACTGTTTCCTTATTAATGAACCTTTTAACTTTTAGAATCACTGTTGCAAACAGTGCTTTAATGAAATTATATATCTATTTGTGCATACTAGTGAGTGTTTCAATAGGATGGAAGTGGAATTTTTTGAGTTCCTGCCCATTGTAAACACTGATAGATACTACACAGCTGCCCTCTCAAAATATGAAACCCATTAATCCTCAGTTAAAACAAAAATGTCCTTTACCCACATTTCACCAATATTCATTTAATGTATGCCAATCTAAGGTGTATTTCTCTGATACTCGCATAGTTGGACGTCTTTTCGTTGTCTTTTGTGACTTCTTTGCTTGTGTTCTTTGCCCTTTTGTAATTGGGTCATTAATCTCTATCCTTACTGATTTAAAAGGAGGTGTTTATATGTTTATAAGTCCACCAGGACTTCCCTGGTGGCCTAGATGGTAAAGCATCTTGCCTACAATGCAGGAGACCTGGGTTCAATCCCTGGGTTGGGAAGATCTCCAGTACTCTTGCCTGGAAATCCCATGGACAGAGGAACCTGCTGGGCTACAGTCCACAGGGTCGCAAAGAGTCAGATACTACTGAGCGACTTCACTTTCACTTTTATATGTTAAGGAAATTAGTCCTTGATTTCCTTATATATACAAGTGTAAATAAATATCACAGCCCTAGTCTTTAGCTTTCCATTTCTTTTATCTTTTGCTGTCATACATTATATGGAAATTTTGTTCTGTGTAGTCATGTCTTTTCAGGGAGTTGTTTTTATTGTTGTTGGTNTTGATTTCCTTATATATACAAATGTAAATATATATCACAACCCTAGTCTTTAGCTTGCCATTTCTTTTATCTTTTGCTGTCATTCATTATATGGAAATTTTGTTCTGTGTAGTCATGTCTTTTCAGGGAGTTGTTTTTATTGTTGTTGGTCTTATGGAAGCCTTCCCCAACCTAAACTTGAATAATATATGTATTTTAACTCATATGCATATATATTTAAATTTTTATTCAGTCTGAAATTTATTTCTGTGTGTGGCATATATAAAGATATGAGTGACAGTGTGCTTAGCTTATAGAATCTGTTTTTTATTTTGTTTTCATCTTAGTTCTAGTTTTTCAGTTGAGAGCCTTAGAATTTTTTTATGACAATTTGCATTTGTTGTAAAATAGATATAAAATTTATCATCTTAACCATGAAAAATTTTTTATCACTTACTCAAAACATTTATTAACACTCTGTATATGGAGCACATATGGTTTACCTAAGGGTGAATAGATGTTAGCCATTTTAAGTAGAGTTCAGTAGTGTTAAGTATATTTATGTTGTGTAACAGACACCTAGACTTTTTCATGCCTGAAACTGTACACATTAAGCAGCTGTTCATTTCTCCTGTTTTCCCAAACTCTGGAAACCACTATCTTATTTTCTATTTTTATGAATTTGACTATTTCAGGTGCCTCATATAAGTGGAATCATACAGTATTTGTCTTTGTGTGACTGGTTTATTTCACTTTGCATAATGCCTCAAGATTCATCCCTGTGTTAGAATGTATCAGATTCTTCTCCATTTTTAAGGTTGAATAATAATCTGCTATATGGTCTGTCCCATATTTTCTTTATCCATCCATCAGTAAACACTTGGGTTGCTTCTACTTTGAGCTATCGTTCATAATGCTGCTATCACCATACATGCAAAAATATTTCCTTGGGACCTTGCTTTGAATTCTTTTGAGTATATATTAGAGGTGGGATTGCCAGATCATATGGGGCAATTTTATTTTACTTTTTGAGGTGCCTCCATACTGTTTTTCATAGCTGCTAAATGATACATTGCTACTGTATTGTGCAAGTTCCAATATATCTACCTGGTCAACACTTGTTATTTTCTGATTTTTTCATTTGTTTAGTAGTAGCCACCTCAATCAGTGTATCGTCTCATTGGGTTTAGATTTGAATTTCTCTAATTATTAGTGCTGTTGAATGTCTTCTTACGTGCCTGTTGGTCACTGTGTATCTTCTATGGATGAATGTCTATTCAAATACTATTGCCCATTTTTAGTCAAATTTTTAACTAGGAAAAAAACACACCTGATTATTGCCTATTTGTTTTTATGGACTTTTTCTATTGACTAGAGCCTCCAAAACAAAGATAGAAATGTAGAAATTAGTAGGCTTCCTTGTGCTATTCCTGATTTTATAGACTTCCATCTAATATTTTCCAGTTAAGCGTTATGTTGGTTGGACATTTTTTGGTCAATAGCTTTTAAAAAGTTAAGGAATATTGTTTTTATATCTGGGCTTCTAAGTGTTGAAATCACAAAAAGTAGTTTGAGTTAAATATGTGAGGGATATATTTATTGAAATGACTGTGTGATTCATGTTATTTTAAAAAATCTAAATATCCAGTAATTACATTATAAATTCATTAGTGTGGAATCTTCTCTGTACTGTCTCATCATGATGAAAGGCTGAATTTGATTTGCTGATTTTCTGGTCATTTTAAATAAAGAAAAGTCTTAGCCAAGTGTAATAAATTTTGTGAATTCAAGATAAGGTAATCTAAAGGAAACTCTGGAGATATTCTTCATGTTTTAAGTAGCAAAGTGTGCAGTGACTGCAATGGAGCAATGGATTTGTTAAGATGAAAACAACAATGAAATGGGTTTTAGATCTGCTCCTTGTGTTTTTCTCTGATGTTATCTTTTCCTTAGCATTAAGATTCCTTCTTCAGTGAACTACCAATCAAACTAAGTGGAAGTGAACTTTGAAAAGCAGCTCTATCGTGTGTNTTTGCATTAACATGAAACAGTCCAGTGAGGAGAGAAATTAATTCCTGAATCACAAACTGCCAAGCAGGTTGCTTCGGGCGCAGGCTCTGGAGACTGGTTGACGGCTCAAATTCTTGGTGTGTTTTTATTCCCCAGGCAACCTCAAGTAAGTTACTTCACCTCCCCATGCCTCTGTTTCATCGGCATATTGGGCATAAGTAACACCATCTTTATGCTTGCAAAGAAGGGATAAATATGTGCAATGTTTCACATTCAAAAAGGTTATTTGTTATCATTTAATGGATCAGTGATTTCTGTTATGACTAAAAGAAAATTAGTCTTTTAAAAAGGCCATCGTGTATTAACACGAAAGTGCTAGAAGAAATTTCTTTTACTTTTTGAGGTCCATCGCATTAATGAATGTGGGTTCCTCAAGTATATCTTAAGTTCATCGTGCACTGGTGTGTGAAAGCTATTCTTAAATTTCTATAATCTTTCTGAGATTTTCCTCATGGTCTCTTGCGTATTATAATTTAAAAAGAAATCACATATATTTATTTATTTATTGAGTAGATGGTGGCATGGGTTTTATAATTTGTTTGACTTGGGTTTGAATCCAGGCTCCATTACCTTCTTCTTAAATGACCCTGAGAAGACGAAATTCTTAAAGATGCTGACTCTTTCATCATCAAATGTGACTGAATATAACCAAATTGAAGTATTACTACAAGGATTAAAATGGTATAAGAATTAAATGCTACTTAAGACCGACTTAGATAGTATTTATTTAAACACAGTCTCTCATAGTCCCTGGCACAGGAAGAATAATGTATCCAGAGTAAGCATCGCTATTCTCATTTAGAATGACTTGCCCAGGGACACATACCCTTCAAGTGACAGTTTTTGGACTCCAGCAGTCATTCTATGTTTTCCAAAGCAATATAGCCTCACAGAATCACAGGGTCTCATATCAGACTCTCCATACATCCCCTTTTGGTGCTTCCATCCTGAGAAGGACCATTTTCCCTCAGCTCACCATTTATGGGATTACACTGCTGTCTGTCCAGAGAGCCCAGCCCCAAGCAGAGCCCTGTTACTGGGTCATTCACTTTGACAAGGAAGTTGGGAAGGCTGACAGCCACGTGGATTCAGTATGATCCAGCAGCTTCACTTCTTTTCCTCTGAACCTATCAGAGCCTGTCACTTTAAAATGAAATCTTCAAAGAATCCAGAGACTAAACCCTTAATTTCTTAAAAACACACTAAACAGATGAGGTGCCTCTAACCCAAGGCATAGAGAAAGAAAAAGACGGAAAGGAAACTCAGGAATCCAGAGAGGGGAAGTTTTGTTTCACAGAAGAGATACTGGGATTTGGTAGAGATATATTGTTCAGGTAGCCAAGAGGAAAGACACAAACCTGAAATTTAAAAGGAAGGGAACAAACTGGAATGGAGTTTTAAGATCCCGAAATGGTCAGTAAGCACCATATGGTGCAGGTATATGGGTAACTGAGCAGATGTAAGCATACTGATGAACCGAAGGTGGTTACAGAAGTTCTCGATGAGCCCAACGATGCAGAACCCAGGCCGGATTATCCTCCCTTTTTCCCCATCAACTCTGACCTGACAACTCTCTGGGGTTATGGAGAATTTCTTCTGTGAAAGGCAGTGGGAGCAAAGAGAGAATAAATATTAAGATTATAGCATTACCCCATCTCCCCATCTCCCCATTAGACAGTGCTCTATAATTAGATGTTCTATCATTGTGTAACCAAAAGTGGAGTCCCGCTGCTTCAAACCGATAAAGAAACAAGGTTGGTGGAGAGAAAATTTTGTTTTGTTTTGGATGCTGGCAAACTGGGGTGAGGAGTGGGAAGGGAGGATGCCTGTCCAAAGGCCAATCCCACCTGACAATCAGGGAGCAAGAGCTTTCATAGACAGGGAGGAGGCTACATGCTGAAACAATGCAGTCAGCTCTGTCATCTTACAATCAGTTTTCAGTGATCTGACCAGCGTCTTCTTGATTGTTTTAGGTACAGTTAATCTTCAGCTACAGGGTCAATTCAGTTACAGTCTGGTCATCAGGTGGTTAACTTGTCCAGCTGTTGGGAATTTCAGTCTCTGTAAGAGCTCACAGGGGAGGGCTCAGAATATTACCTTTAGCCTTTGAGAAGGAACTAAATGCTCTTGACTATGCTTAATGACCCAGCTATTATTATTTGGTCTTCTTTCTTTTTCTTTGTGTCTGCATGTTTATTTCCATAATTAAATTTCTTCTTCTGCTAAGGTTTTTCCAGGCCAAAGGCAGGCAGAGGACTTGAGGTAACAAGGACCATAGGGTCCTGCTCTGTTTCTGTTGTATCTTTATTACACCCAAAGGACTTAGCATGATGTCTTGCAACTAATGGCAGATTCATGAATCAAGTTGGGAAAAATGAGTCCTATCTGAGTTCTAAGGTGGCCATCCGTGTGGTCTATACTAAGTCCTTGAACTACTGTCTTCATATGGAGAGGATGTGCTAATGTGTGATGAAGACACTCCTTCACAATGAAGCAAGAGTCATGTTCGCCTGCACCAGTGGGAAGTTTGACTTGATGGGCTCAGCCAAGCCCTAATGGTATTAAACCATTTCCAGCAATGCTCGCAGACTGTCCTGGAGGACAACACTGTTAATGCAGACATGCTGTCACCGTTCCAGATGTTAACTCTGATTGTCCTCAGGGCTTGTAAGTTGCTATTTCCCCTCAATTTCCTTTGACTAATATTCTCTAAATTTTGTCCCTTAAAAAAACTCCAACTTTCTGGTTTATTTGCTCTCCTCTTTCTTGCCCCCCCCCTCCACCCACAGTGTGTGTGTATTGTACAGGTCATCTAGAGCAACCTCAAATTTCCATTACCAAAAAGCTGTCTAAAACAGCCCGCCTGGAATGCATGGTATCTGGTGTAACAATTTCTACCACATCTGTATATTGGTGTCAAGAAAGACCTGTTAAGCCATTTGCTACACATTTTCTCTAACAACACTGTCAAAAGGGAAGCAGGCATTCTGTTGAGCAAGTTTGAGGCAGACATGATACCTGAAACTTCTACATGGACCCTCACTGTTCACAATGTACGGGAACGAAACTCTGCCACCTATTACTGTGCTGTCTGGGATGTGCACGGTAGAAGACATTAGAGTCATGCCATTCAATAAATGATTCTTGGGTTTTCATTCACTGTCATGAGTTAGGAAACCACAGTTACCTCCTGTATGCATCTGTGCAGTTTTCTAGGTAAACTTTTATGTGGGTGACTCTGCAAAGTTGCCAAATCCCACATTTTCTTAAAGAGGAAGCTTTGTGCTCTATAACACAGGGAGCCCAGCCAGATACTTTGTGATGATCTAGGGGGTGGGGTGGGGGGAGGGGAAGGAGATTCATGTATACAATTATACATATATTATATGTAATGTATATATGTATTTATATATGTATAATTATGTATACATATGCATAATTATGGCTGATTGGCATTGTTGTATGGCAGAAACCATCACAACATTGAAAAACAATTTTCCTCCAGTTACAAAAATAAATTAAAAAAAGAAGTGCCTGCAAATAACCAGGCTCCTGTTTTGGGCAATCTTGCTCTCCAACAGGCTTTCTCAGGGCATTCATGTTGATTCATCTGAGTCAACCTCCACAACATACTGTTTTATTTTCTGCCGAGATATATACACCATACTATCTGTGACTCCTTNGTTACAAAAATAAATTAAAAAAAGAAGTGCCTGCAAATAACCAGGCTCCTGTTTTGGGGAATCTTGCTCTCCAACAGGCTTTCCCAGGGCATTCATGTTGATTCATCTGAGTCAACCTCCACAACACACTGTTTTATTTTCTGCCGAGATATATACACCATACTATCTGTGACTCCTTTTTAAATTCAATTAATTAATTTTTGGCTGCACTACATGGAATGTGGGATCTTAGTTCCCCGATTAAGGATCAAACCTGAACTCCCTGCAATGAAAGTGTAGAGCCTTTACCACTGGACCACCAGGGAAGTTCATGTGATTTCTTTTGTATGATTTGCAGGTCATTACATTTTTTTTTCTGATCCACTTATCTCCTTTGATTAAAATTGTGGATATTAGATTAAATGTTATTTATTCAGCCTGGAGGCTAAAATGTAACAAACACATGATGATTCAACCACAAGCAGGGTTGACTGCAAGAATAAATATATCAAATGCATGCCTGCTGCTGCTGCTAAGTCACTTCAGTCGTGTCCGACTCTGTATGACCCCATAGAGGGCAGCCAACCAGGTTCCCCCGTCCCTGGGATTCTCCAGGCAAGAACACTGGAGTGNATTCCCATCTCTTTCAGAATTTTCCACAGTTTATTGTGATCCACACAGTCAAAGGCTTTGGCATCGTCAATAAAGCAGAAATAGGTGTTTTTCTGGAACTCTCTTGCTTTTTCCATGATCCAGCGGATATTGGCAATTTGTGCCTTTTAAAAGAGATAATGCTTAGTGGCAAATTATGATATTATTAGATTCCATTAACTACATTTAAAAAATTAGTAGTTTTACTTTTCAGATCAGTATTTATTAATTGTCCTGTTTAAACTTACAGTGACAAATTTCAAATGTCAATTTAGAATGTGTGAGTTTATTTTTTTAGAGAAATTGTAATGGACGCATGAGCAAGAATTTGAAGAGGACTATTCTAGTTTGTACTTTGAAAAATGCTGCATCAGAATCACCAGTGACCATGTTAAAAATGTAGCTCACTGGGTCTGATCCAGGAACGATCATGTGTGTAATAATAGCTAACATTTATTTAGTTCCATGTACCAAAGCGAGTGAAAGCGACAGGTTCATTTCTACAAAACGTGTCAATTCTGTTTGTCTTTCCTAAGAGCATGGCAGATCTCTCTTCCTTGTGGCTTACTGCCTGGTTCTCAGTGGCTATAACCAGAGCCTAAGGTTACAGAGGACACAGCCAATTCCCTCAAGTATGAGCCTGCTCAGAGAACTTGCTCCCCTCCCTTCCCACCCGTGCACTTGTGGAGTCAGCCCATCTTTAGACAGTCTCAGAGGAGAAGCTTCTGGATTCTCTCCCCAACCTCCTCACACCTTTTCCCTTCTCACCCAAACTCAGATCGGCTATAGGGTGTTTGAAGGAGAGTGGGATGGTCAATGTCACTACCAGGAACAAACAGATTCTGTCCTATTGTGCTGTACCTGGAGGAGCTTCCCGCTGCTGTGTCAGGTATGAGCTCAGCTTCCAGCACTCTGAGCCAGATCTCTGGGGGATCAGCGAGATTGGAGTGTGGTCTCTGTCTTGCTTTGTTCCTTTTCTTTCTTTAAAGTGAATCACTGCTTTTATTTGTTTATTAATTTTTTGAGGTATAATTGATTTAAAATACTGTTTCAGATATATAGCAGTTATTCAGTTATATACATACATATATGATTTTTATATATTTGTATATTTATTATCTTTCATATTATTTCCCATTACAGGTTATAACAAACTACTGAATATAGTTCCTTGTGCTATATAGTAGATCATTGTTGTTTATATGTTTTGTTTATAGTAATTGTTGTTGTTCAGTTGCTCAGTCATGTTTGACTCTTTGCAACCCCATGGATTGCAGCATTCCAGGCTTCTCTGTTCTTCACTGTCTCCTGAACTTTGCCCAACTCATGTCCATCGAGTTGGTGATGCCATCCAACCATCTCGTCCTCTGTCACCCCTTTCTCTCCTGCCCTCAATCTTTCCCAGCTTCGGGGTCTTTTCTGATGAATCAGCTCTTTATATCAGGTGGCCAAAGTATTGGAGCTTCAACTTCAGCATCAGTCCTTGCAATGAATATTCAGGACTGATTTCCTTTAAGATCGACTGATTTGATCTTCTTGCTGTCCAAGGGACTCTCAAGAGTCTTCTCCATCACCACAATTTGAATGCATTGATTCTTTGGTGCTCAGCTTTCTTTTTTGTCCAACTCTCTCATCTATCCATGACTACTGGAAAATCCATAGCTTTGACTGTACAGACCTTTGTAGACAAAGTGATGTTTCTGCTTTTTAATATGCTGTCTATATTTGTCATAGCTTTTCTTCCAAGGAGCNTGGTGCTCAGCTTTCTTTTTTGTCCAACTCTCTCATCTATCCATGACTACTGGAAAATCCATAGCTTTGACTGTACAGACCTTTGTAGACAAAGTGATGTTTCTGCTTTTTAATATGCTGTCTATATTTGTCATAGCTTTTCTTCCAAGGAGCAATCCTCTTTTAATTTCATGGCTATAGTCAACCAGCCCACAGTGCTTTTGGAGTCCAAGAAAATAAAGTTTCTGTTTCCACTTTTCCCCCATGTATTTGCCATGAAGTGATGGGACCAGAAGCCATGGTCTTAGTAGTTTTTTGAATGTTGAGCTTTAAGTCAGCTTTTTCACTCTCTTCTTTCACCCTCATCAAGAGGCTCTTTACTTCCTCTTTGCTTTCTGCCATTACCATGGTATCATCTGCATATCTGAGATTGTTGCTGTTTCCTCCATCAGTCTTGGTGGCAGCCTTTGAATCTTTCAGCTCAGCGTTTTGCATGATGTACTCTGCATAGAAGTTAAATAAACAGGTTAAATATACAGCCTTGAGGTACTCCTTTCCCAATTCACGTGCATCTGTTAATCCCCAATTCCTAATTTATCCCTCCCCACTGTTTCTCCTTTGGTAATCATAAGTTTGTTTTCTATGTCTGTGAGTCTGTTTTAGTTTTGTGAGTTCATCTGTATCACTTTTTAAGATTCCACATATAAGTGATATCATATGATATTTGTCTTCCTCTGATTTCCTTCACTGATAATCTCTAGGACCATCCATGTTGCTGCAGATGGCATCATTTCATTCTTTTTTATGGCTGTGTATCTTCTTAAAGCAGTCATCTGCTTACGGGAAGTTGGGTTGTTTCTGTATCTTGGCAGTTGTGAATAGTACTGCAGTGAATGGTGGTGTGCATGTATCTTTTTCGGAGAAGGTGATGGCACTCCACTCCAGTACTCTTGCCTGGAAAATCCCGTGGATGGCGGAGCCTGGGAGGCTACAGTCCATGGGGTCGCTAAGAGTCAGACACGACTGAGAGACTGTTATTCACAGTGGCTGCACATTTTTACATTCCCACTAGCAGGATAGGAGGGTTCCCTTTTCTCCATACCCTCTTCAGCATTCATTATTTGTAGATGTTTTGATGATGTTCATTCTTACTGGTATGTTTTGATCTTTGATTTCATTGTAGTTTTTATCTTGTCACATGTCTGTTAACCATCTCTATGTCTTCTTTGGAGATATGTCTCTTCAGGTGTTCTCCCATTTTTTGATGGGATTGCTTATTTTTTGACATGGAGCTGTATGACACATTTGTCTATTTTGGAAGTTAATCATCAGTTGCATTGCTTGCAGATATTTTCTCCCATTCCATAGGTTGTCTTTTCATTTTGTTTATGGTTTCCTTTGCTATACAAAAGCTCTTAAGTTTAATTGAGTCTTATTTATTTCCATTACTCTAGGAGACAGTTCCAAAAATATATTGCTGCCATTTATGTTTTGCCTATGTTTTTCTCTAGGAATTTTATAGTATCCAGTCTTGTATTTAGAATGTTCATCCATTTTTATTTTTATTTTTGTGTACAATGTTAGGGAATGTCCTAATTTAATTCTTCTATGTTAACTGTCCAGTTTTCTCAGCACCACTAATTGAAGAGACTGTCTATTCTCTGTTGTATATTCTTGCCTCACTGCAATAAGTGTGTGAGTTTATTTCTGGGTTTTCTATCCTGTTATATTGATCTGTGTGTCAGTTTTTGTGCCAGTGTCAGATTGTGTTGATTATGATAACTTTGTACAATAGTCTGAAGCCAGGAAAAGTGATTCCTCCAGTTCTGTTCTCCTTTCTTAAGATTGTTTTGGCTGTTCAGTATTCTTAATTCTAATAAGGGTCAGAAGTGAGTCAGTTGCTATGAAGTTCAAAGTCATTTTTAAAACTCGTTGTGGAATGGTTGCAACCCTGATAAGATATATAGAACAAAGAATAGAAGGAGTACAGCAAAATGCTAACAGTGGTGTCTCAGAGGAGTGGATTTACCTGCTTTCTAAATTACAATTCTTAAATATAAGCGTGCTTATATTGCTTTTACCATTTAGAAATCTGTTCTAAATTATCCTCTCTAAGAGGTGAGATACCAGACACTCATAAGTGACACAAATGACTACTCTGTCACTTGTTCTCCAAGAGAATATTTCCATTTTTCAGTGATAACAACTAATAACCTGTTTCACATCTGCCAAGCCCTATGGAAATGAACTAAATATTACACGCAGAGTAGACCACTATAATCCATAGTATAATGCTATGAGGTAGATCATTATTCATAGTTTATTAAAGAGGATACTGAAGCTTAGGAAAAATTATGTACTTTTCCTGGGCTTTGCATAGCTAGTAAAGAGAGAAGCTAGTATTTGAACCTTGGTAGCTGGTTCCAAGACTACTGTTTTGCATCATTAAATTGACAGACATGTCAGCTCACACCAACTGACACCATGCTCCATCCTTTCTGAGTAAATATAGGAACATTTCTAGGAACTGAAATGAGAGCTCAGTTTGAAATGAACAGAAAAAAATATTGGATATGGCATGATGATGAATGGATAAAATCCTGTAACGTGTTCTTACATGAAATTGTGTGTAGAGGAGGTAATTCACATAATAAACATTCAGTGTTAATTTTAGTTGAAATGCAACATTTATGTAAATGATATTGCCTGAACACCTCCTACATGCTGGGACTTGTTTGAGGCACTAAAATACATCAGTGAATCAAGAAGAAAAAAGTTCGGCCTTCTAGGAGCTTGCTTCTGAGGGAAAAGGGGAGCATGTTAGTGGTGATTGGGATGCTGGGATTGTGGTGGAAGACTTGGTTACCATTTTAAATAATATGGTCTGGATAGGACTCCTTAAGACTGTGACATTTGAGGAAAGAAATAAGAAAAGAGAAATAAGTAAGGGACTGCAGGGAAAGGGAACCGCCAGTGCAAAGTCTCTGAGTACAGAATGGGTGTAGCATGGGCTGGGGAGCTGCAGCTGTTAGCCAGAAAGGGAAATTCAAGAGAAGTGTAGTTAGAGGCTCTTAACCTGGAGTCTGAGGACCTCTAAGGAGTTCAAGGATAAAATTCAGGGGGTCTGTTAATTTGGATGGGAAAACATTCCATCCAATTTTTTTCATAATATCTAACTGGAATTTAATGTTTTTCATCAGGTCCCAAACCTAGATAATAGAACTGATGACCTTGTCAGCAATGGAAGTCACAGATATTATCACATCACATGATGGTTGTTGTATACCTCTTAAAACAGGGTTATCAAAGTTTCATTAGTCATTAGACCTGCCACTGGATCCTATTATTTAATGTATTAATAAAGTAGTACATGTATTTCTATTATATATCACAATTAAAATAACACTGAGTTGGTTTCCTCTGTAATCTATGGTATTTCATTTTATACATCTAAATATATTCTTTGGAGAAAGGCTATGCTTTCCTCCGGGGCATTTGCCCGACTCAGGGATTGAACCCTTGCCTCTTATGTCCCTGTGTTGGCAAATGGGTTCTTTACCACTAGTGCCACCTGGGAACCCTAAAGGGATCAGTAGGCACTGCCACTGCCAAAGAGGCCTGTGGCACAAAAGGCATGGAGGAACCTCTGATGAGCAGCTTTGCAGGCCAGTGTTGAGAGTGAAATTCGGCCTCTTTGTTGAGAGTGAAGTAGGGAGCTGTGAGGGAATTTTGAGCAGAGACTTGACATGATTTTCTTTGTATCTAGAAAAGCCCACTCTAGCTGCTGTATTTAATTAGGGACTAGAGGGCAGGGAAGGAGGGTGTGGGGCCCAGCAGACCCAGGTTGCAGTTATCAGATTGTTATGTTATCACAACATAATATGCAATGCAGGAGACCCCAGTTCAATTCCTATATAATATGCAATGCAGGAGAACCCAGTTTGATTCCTGGGTCAGGAAGATCCCCTAGAGAAGGGATAGCCTACCCACTCCAGCATCCATGGGCTTCCCTTGTGGCTCAGCTGGTAAAGAATCTGCCTGCAAAGCAGGAAACCTGGGTTTGATCCATGGGTTAGGAAGATCTCCTGGAGAAGGGAAAGGCTACCCACTCTAGTATTCTGGCCTGGAGAATTCCATGGACTGTATAGTCCATGGAGTCGCAAAGAGTCGGACACGGCTGAGCAACTTTCAGTTTCACCTTCATGGTGATCCAGGCAAGAGATTGTACTTGCTTAGGGCACAGTGGCATGGACTATGGTGGTATAAAAGGAGGCAGTAAAAAATAATCTGATTTTGAATTTGTTTTGAAGGCAGAACTATTGGCATTTCTTGACTAGATGTAGGGGAGAACAGTCAGGGATGACCAGAGTTTTTGACTTGAGCCATAGAAGGATGAAACTGCCATTGACAGGAGGAGAAGACTGTTGCTGGTAGGGGAAGGATGAAGCATTATTTCTGAGATGTGAAACTCCAGGTATCAATTTGACATGCACAAGGAAGTGCTAGCAGGCATTTGGATACTATATCAGTGTGAAGTTGGGGTGAGGAGGGCTTCTGAGCTGCAGATGTTTATTGGGGGGTCATTTGCACATCTAAAATTTGATATTTAAAACTCAGATTGGTGAGATGCTGAGTGGAGATAGAAAAGGGAAACCAGGAGGGCTTGACCCTAGGGACCTCCAGTAGCAAGAGATTGAGGTGAAGAGGAAGAATCAGCAAAGTAAACTGAGGATGCGTGTCCAGTGAGGTAGCCAGAAAGCCAAGAGATCGTGGAATTCTGAACGCTGAGTCCAGAAAGGAGTGTGAAGGAGTGCGGGAAGTGTGCCAAATGTTGGAGCAGAGAAACATAAGGATCGAGAATTGACCATTGAATTTAGAACCATAGAGGATCCTGGTGGAGGGGGCTTGGGCAGAAGCCTCATTCCAAATGGCTTTAAGAGAATGACAATCAGGGACAATATGTGGGCAAATTTTTTAGAAGTTTTGCAAAAGGAACTAAATTGGGGTAGTAGCTGGTACGGCCTGTGGGGCCAAAAGAAAGGTTTCATTTTGTTCTAATTAAGATGGGAGATGTAATAGCTCTTTTGTGTGCCAGAGAGAAGGTTCTTGCAGAAAGGGGAAATTTGAGGTAAGAAGAAGGCAGGCTTCCTGGAATGGTATGCTTGAGAAACTGATTTGGAGAGAGATCGTAGGTATTAGAGGGGTTGGCTTTGATGAGTAGGAAAAGTCATCTCTAGTAACCAATCCCAAGAGCAAAGAATATGGGTATCAGTGCTGGTAGGTAGGACAATGTCGAGGTTCTTCCAGCAGCTTCAGTTTTGTCAGTGAAGTAGGAAGCAAAGTTATCAGTTTAGAATGAAAATGAAATTATTGAAAGTGAAAAAATTGTTTTTTAATAATAGTAATAACAGCTGAAAATATGTATTATATACCCATGCACCAAACAGTGCTATAAGTCCTGTACAAATATTAACTCATCTCTTTAGCAACTTCGTAAGGTAGGAATCATCATTATCCTTATTTAAGGATGAGAAAACAGGCACAGAAGGTGAAATAACTTGACCCAGATGCTACTGCTTGTGAGAGCCCAAGCTAGGATGCAAACTAGATATCCTAGGTCCAGAGTCTGCTCTCAGTGTCTGTAGCGAAACTGACCTTCTCAGATAGTACCCACTTCACTTTCTTAACCAGTGACCCTCAGTGTCCTACAAAATGAAATACTAGAATGTCACCCTCTTAGGATGAGAGAAAGTAAGGCAAACCACTTGGAACAACACCCGATTCTCAGAAAACAGTTAATAAATGTTCTAACAGCAGTTCATTTTTGTTGATAAAGGTGTTAACGGTTTATGATTCTGTTGATTGCTTTTTAGGCAACATTAGGTCTCATGGTCTAAAAATGGTTTCCAACTAGAGGAACAAAAATGGTATCTTATGCTTTAGTAATTATTTGATTACCAGCAAGGTTGAACGTTTGCTGCTACGTTTAGAGGACATGGAAACAGTGACTCTGACTTTGTGTTTTTGTGACATCTGTTGCCACAGTAACTAAGGCAGTGAACCAGAGAGGGAGTGTGTGAATCCACGAGCCTGGCCGCCAGCTTGCTGGTTGAGTGAGCCAAAGCAGCTGGACGAGCTAGAAGCTGCAGAATCTGATGGCTGATGCATCTTGGTACTTATTCAGTTGTGGCTTCTCTATTAGGAGCAGCTGGGAATGTGGTTCCAGGAGTCGCCCTCACAAAATGAAGCACATGATAACAGTTGGAGGAGGAAGTGTAAATATTACTAAAGATGAATGGGTATAGTAATGACCAAGTGGGAAAAAAAAAACTGTGGACTTGTGGGGATGAGTTCATGCTGACTAGCTGGTACCATAAGGGGTGAATTTCAGGAAACCACTAACTGGGGTGGATCCTCTGCAGGAAACCGGGCCTGAGTCAGATCTGTTATGTGGGATGAGTCCTCCGAAGAAGTCCGTGTCTGCAGGCTGAGTCAGCAGCAGACCCTCCAGAATGCTGGCTCCTTCTGGTAGTGAGTGGAAAGCTTGGGTTGGTGTTATCATGATTGATTTTTGTCCTCATCAATGAATACTTATATAGCTAGACTAGTATACAGAGTATAGCCTGGGTTCAGATCCTGGCTATATTCCTTATTGTCCCTGTGAACGTGGGCAAGGACTTCACCTCTCTGGGTCTCAGTTTATCTCTAAAATGGGGTGTGCTTGTGTGTGTGCTAAGTGACTTCAGTCTTGTCTGACTCTTTGCAACCCTATGGACTGTAGCCTGCCAGGCTCCTCTGGGATTCTCCAGGCAAGAGTACTAGAGTGGGTTGCCATGCCCTCCTCCAGGGCATCTTCCCAACCCAGGGATTGAACTCACATCCCTTACTCACCTGCATTGGCAGACAGGTTCTTTACCACTAACGCCACCTGGGAAGCCCCAATATGGAGGCATACATCCCACATAAAATACATACAACTTTATGAGAATTGAGTTAAAATATATCATCAAATGTCTGATGCACATTATCTGCATCTAAAATGACAATTTTATGATTGGCATTATACAATCAAAATTGGCAGCATTTCTTTTTCTTTCTTCAGTTCTGTCACTCAGTTGTGTCTGACTCTTTGCGACCCCACGAATTGCAGCACACCAGGCCTCCCTGTCCATCACCAACTCCCAGAGTTTACCCAAACTCATGTCCATCGAGTCAGTGATGCCATCCAGACATCTCATCTTCTGTCGTCCCCTTCTCCTCCTGCCCCCAATCCCTCCCAGCATCAGGGTCTTTTCCATTGAGTTAGCTGTTCACATGAGGTGGCCAAAGTATTGGAGTTTCAGCTTCAGCATCAGTCCTTCCAATGAACACCCAGGACTGATCTCCTTTAGGATGGACTGGTTGGATCTCCTTGCAGTCCAAGGGACTCTCAAGAGTCTTCTCCAACACCACAGTTCAAAAGCATCAATTCTTCAATGCTCAGC
>SJYV01053462.1:266094-288180 GCA_006410875.1 Neotragus pygmaeus | reverse complement strand
CAATATACAGCCTTGACGTACTCCTTTTCCTATTTGGAACCAATCTGTTGTTCCATGTCCATTTCTAACTGTTGCTTCCCGACCTGCATATAGGTTTCTCAAGAGGCAGGTAAGATGGTCTGGTATTCCCATCTGTTTCAGAATTTTCCACAGTTTATTGTGATCCACACAGTCAAAGGCTTTGGCATAGTCAATAAAGCAGAAATAGATGTTTTTCTGGAACTCTCTTGCTTTTTCGATGACCCTGTGAATGTTGGCAATTTGATCTCTGGTTCCTCTGCCTTTTCTAAAACCATCTTGAACATCTGGAAGTTCACAGTTCCCGTATTGCTGAAGCCTGGCTTGGAGAATTTTGAGCATTACTTTACTAGCATGTGAGATGAGTGCAATTGTGTGGTAGTTTGAGCATTCTTTGGCATTGCCTTTCTTTGGGATTGGAATGAAATGGAAAATAATCTGAAGACACATATGTTGTGTATATATAATCTGAAAAAAAATATGTATATGTGTGTGTATATGTATATAAAACTGAGTCACTTTTCTGTATACCTGAAACACGTGCAATATTGTAAAACAACTAAATACTTCAGTTAAAAAGCTGCACATTTCTGTCAGTTGAGCTGACATCCTTTGCATGCTGCTCAGATAGTACACTTCTAGAACGATAATCTGGCGGGTTACATCGGGTTTACTAGTAAAGTGGAATTGACCAGAAGATCTTGCCATTTTTATTCCCATCTGCAGTCCCTTCTATCTCATCCTGCCATTTGAACATTACTTCAGGATGCTAAAATTTCAGAGGAAATACAGGAGGGCAGGGGAAGAACCCGAGTCCTGTGCATTGCCTGTTTACTTATCAGCTTGGATGGAGGAGAGCTTGGAGTTAGCAGCAGATGGAGACGCGTGCTTTTTATAATCTAAATATATTTGTTACCTTCTAGCGTCCCCCAGCAACAGTGTTTGAGGATAACCCTAACAATAGCTGTGGTTCTCAGCCTTGGCTGACTGTCAGAATCACCTGGAAAGCTGTTAAAAAATCCAATGCCTAGTGTGCATCTCATACCAACAAAATCTATTTCTGGGTTGGAATTCATGCTTCAGTGATTTTTCAGCCTCCCTGGGTGATTCTAGTATGTAGCCAAGGCTGAGAACCACTGAATAGAGGCTTTACAGGGAGGGATTAAATTGGTTGGCTGATGCAGAAGTTTGGCTTTTACAAGTGAGCTGGTTGTGTCTCCAGTTTGTCTTGGCTGATTTTTGACTGTAGTAATACTGGAGCAAGCTCATAGGTGGGCAGCTGGGCACAGTTGACTTTTCAGAAGAATGTGTTTGAGGGGCCACAGTGTTTTGCATGTTGAATCACTGTATTTGTCTTCATATGCTCTTAACAATGGCATTCCTCTCTCTCTACAAGAAGGAAAAGAGGGTGATGTGTGCATTTGTGTTCTCTGTGTAGCCTTCATTTCATGTCATTGTTTATTGCGTTCACTTTAAAAAGTAGATAACTGACTTCCTTGTGATTTTCAGTGAAAAATCATATGAAAAGGTCAGATTACTTGGGGAAAAAGCAAAACTCAAACTGCCATTATGGAACAAAAACAACAGAATCTGAGAGATTTTAAAGAAAGCACGCTCAAATGAAATGTCTAGAATCAGTGTTTCTAGGTAGCTAAAAGATTTCTGCTATAATTCCATCTGTGTGCGTGCACAATCTCCAGTTTTTAGAAATTCTTGACCTGTTGTGCATAGTTCTCCCTAAGAGTGCCAAGAGATCCTGAAGTAGGGTTGCCAGACAAAATATAGGATGTCCCGTTAAATATGACTGTCAGATAAACAATAATTTTTTAGTGTTAAA
Source organism: Neotragus pygmaeus (assembly GCA_006410875.1). NCBI lineage: Eukaryota > Metazoa > Chordata > Mammalia > Artiodactyla > Bovidae > Neotragus > Neotragus pygmaeus. The sequence continues at coordinate 286,325 of SJYV01053462.1, read as the reverse complement.
TACCACATATTGCCTGAAACACACTAACACTAAAAAATGATCTGCTGGTTATCTGAACTTCACTTTTAACTGAGTTATCTTGAGTTTTTATTTTATAATTGTATATATACATATATATTTTTTAATTTATGTATTTGACTACATCATGTCTTGCTTTTGCAACAGGAAGGATCTAGTGCTCCCACCAGGAGTCAAACCTGGACCCCGTGCATTGGAGGTTTTTCTTAGATGTCTAATAGGTTTTCTCATCTTTGGTTTTAGAATTGAGAGAGACTTGAAAATAGATATATACATGAAAAATCAGTTCTTAAATTCTGACGGGAGAAGCAATGCAAGTCAAGACTTTACACTTAACAGGCAATAAGCCCGGTGGCAGGTGTAACGTGTTGCATTTTGGAGTACTTTTCCACCATGTGGGAGAAACAAGTGTCCTGTTGCCTTTAGAAATCTGGGCAGGTAGCCTGGCCTCCTGGGTACCTGTCTGGCCTGGTTTACTAGAAAATTCCACTCTGAGTCAAGTTAAAGCTGGCTGGCTTTCACCTGCCTCTCCAGGGACGACCTTCATCTCCCCTTCTCCTGAGGTTCCCTTCATTGGCTTTAAAGGGCTTTGTCAGCCACAGAGTCCAGGCACACGCTGAAGAATGAAGAACTTCTCCCAGAGTTTTCAGTCAGATCATTTAATGCTTGTATGTGCCACACGAGGAATGTGTTTTCACTAGGACTCTGTGGATGCTTTCTAATTTTTCTCACTGACTTTAAACCAAGTTTTATGTAGAAAAGGTATATGTGTGAGATTTGGAACACATTCGTTATCTTTTGTGGAAGAGAGTCCTGCATAATTTCATACTACTAGGAAAATAGTGAAGTAGAATGAGCAGTTATATATTAACNCCAATCATTTCATCCTCTGCCGCCCTCTTCTCTTCTTGCCTTCAATCTTTCCCAGCATCAGAATCTGTTCCAAGGAGTCAGTTCTTCACATCAAGTGGCCAAAGTACTGGAAATTCAGCTTCAGTCCTTCCAATGAATATTCAGGGTTGATTTTTTTTAGGATTGACTGGTTTGATCTCCAGGCAGACCAAGGGACTCTCAAGAGTCTTTTTCAGCACCACAGTTCAAAAACATCAATTCTTCAGCATTCATCCTTCTTTATGGTCCAACTATCACAGCCATATATCTGTACGTGACTACTAGAAAAACTATAGCTTACACTATATGGACATTCGTCAACAAAATGATGTCTTTGCTTTTTAATATACTGTCTTGATTTGCCATAGTTTTTCTTCTAAGGAGGGAGCATCTTTTAATTTCAAGCTTGCAGTCACTGTCCACAGTGATTTTGGAGTGCAAGAAAATAAAATCTCTCACCGTTCTACTTTTTCTCATTCTATTTGCCATGAAGTGATGGGGCCAGATGGCATGATCTTAGTTTTTTGAATGTTGAATTTTAAGCCAGCTTTTTCACTCTCATCTTTCACCCTCATCTTCACTTTCTGCCTTTAGAATGATATCACCCACATATCTGAGCTTACTGATATTTCTCCCAGCAGTCTTGATTCCAGCTTGTGATTTATCCAGCCTGACATTTTTGGATGATGTACTCTGCATATAAGTTAAATAAGCAGAGTGACATTATATAGCCTTGTCATACTCCTTTCTCAATTTTGAACCAGTCCCTTGGTCCATGTTGAGTTCTAACTGCTGTTTCCTGACCTGCATACTAGTGAATAGATGGTTTAGTGCTGATTCAGGAAAAACCTGGCCCATCTTCTCCTAAACCCACGGGAGATTTTAAGCAAATCACAGAGCAGATCCCAAGAATATGGAAGGCTTTAATTTTTTTTTTCCTGTATGACCTTGGACTCACATACTTCTCTACTATTAGACTGTATTTTCAAGTTTCTTGGGGACTTTTGAGATGTATGATTCCACGGTTACGTCTGGCACCACGTTGATCCAGAATAGGCCTTGTGATTAGCATCCTTGTTCTATGCAAGGAAAACTCTAGGGCGTTTATTTCTGATTTGTGGAATTCTTTGCACTAATTGAGACTTCCCTAGTGGTTCAGATGGTTAAGAATCTCCCTGCAATGCAGGAGACTAGGGTTTGATCTCTGAGTCAGGAAGATTCCCTGGAGAAGGAAATGGTACCCACTCCAGTATTCTTGCCTGGGAAATCCCATGGACAAAGGAGCTTGCCGGACTACAGTCCATGGGGTCACAGTCAGACATGATTGACAACCTTTCACTCACTTTTGCACAAAGTAAGGAGTGAGCTTTGGATGAAGATCTGCAGACTCTGAGTTCCTGGCAAAGCACATCTTTAAATTAATTTGAGAAGCCATGATTTTTCAGGTCTTTCATATATGCTGTTCCTTCCATTTGGAACAATTCTCCATCACTTCTGTCCTGTCTGCTGGTGGACTCTGAATCATTTTTCCCGGGCCTTGAATTCTCTTAATATATTTTATAAATGAAATGTAAAATATACAAAGGGGGCAGGAGAGTCCATGGCTTCCTCAAGGGCAGGCACCGCTTCTGTTTGTTTTTGTAGCACCTATGTCTCTCAAGCTATTTCTTTAAGCACAAAGTAGAACTTCAAAATGTGCTTACTGAATGGATAAACTGAGCTTTCAAGAGTAATATCGCATTTTTAGACTATAGCAAACTGCAAACGTTGCTTTTGTAGACAGACATTTAATTGAGAGATTTGGATTCTTTAAAACAAAATTTTTTGCAGCTATCAAAATCTATTATTTAAATGCAGTAAATGGAACTTAATCTTATTTCAGTGATCTAATATCTAATTTGAAAAAAAAGAAAGAAAGAAATGGTCCATGAATTGACTCTGGAAGTGGTTTGTATCCTCATTTAGACTGTGATAAGCTATAGATAACTCCTAGTGTGAAATGTATGTTCTCCATAAATGCCTTCATCAGCCAGATTCTAAAAAGAATATGCATATAAAATGAATAGGTTTCTTCAGCTGTATTACTCTTTCCATGAAGATCAAAGGTCACTTCTAGCCTCTTATTTCACCAAATATTGCAGCAGCTTTGAACAATAATTAAATGATTGACTTTGATAGGCACCCTAAATAATGAAAAGACAGCTAATCAAAGACCTTTCACATAACATACTAATAACCTGGCAAAAACCCACTATGGTAAAGCTGCAATTTTTCAGAGTATTAATAGAAGGCTCCTACATGAAATTGATGTGAAATGTAGAGAGTTAACCAAAATTGACTTTTTAAAACCAGTTTTAAATGGTAATAGTGCCAAAACCTAAAGGAACTTCCAGTTTGCATGAAGTAAGTAATATGATTCATTAAAAGTGAGCTAAAGTGTTTTTAGCATTTGCACTCATAAGAAGATATAGGCCAGGCAAAGAGAGCTGAGTTTTATTACATGCCCTAAAATTTTGATTTTGACTCTCTAAATATACACTTAAGATATCTTCATGATAGAAGAAAAAGGCATGTAAAAATCTGTTGTAGGCATGCCTTATCAGAATGATTGCTCCTGGCTGGGAATTTTCTCTATTAGTCCACTTTAACTTAACCGTGTCAAATTCCTGCCTCCCAGCCATTTGGCAAGGAAGCTTAATGAGATAATAAGAAAGAAAGAAGCAAGAAAGAGGGAGAACGAGCTAATGGGCCAGACTGCCTTGCTCTGGTACCTCTGAACTGAAAGTGCTTTTTTTCAAAATAGATTTGTTTTAATGAACGCTGTGTCGACCTGCCCTTCCTCATCTTTAAGTGAACTTTCTATCTGAATATATCAAGTATCAGCATTGGCAGTGGGATTTGCATGCCCAGTTTTGAAAGGCAAACTCTCCTGTTCATGACAGCATTCAAATTGCCACACGAGCCCTGGGTTCATAGTTACAGATAATGAAATTTGAATTTTTTTTCCTCGAAAAGCATTTTGGGGAAAAACAAGGAAGAAGATTATGAGAATTTTATCCCAGAATGAGGTCATCATTTGATTATTTGAGTCTAAATCCAACCGCACCTAGGTATAGCCAATTCCATCCCATAGTGTATGCTGCATGCATTTTTTTTTTTTACTCAATTTTCTAAGGAACAAGAAACATCTGTCTTTTTCAGTCTCTTCACAGCCTCCAACTCCGTGGACAGATGTTTTGAAAACCACGTTGTCTGTGAACATTTAAAGGAATACTATATTTGCATAAACTCTGGGAATTCCAAGCTCTGTGCTTTCCATACTGTTTGAGTTTTTTAAATCAATATTTTTTTGTTCTGTACCCATCATTTTGTTTTACTCCTCATAAAGCAGACATTGTGTGCACACATCTGTTAAATCTGGGCTGCATTTATTACAGTTCTGTTCTTCCAGAAACAGGAAGGATTAATTACCACAGACCGGCTCTAGAAGCACCCCCGTGCTTCTTAACACACAAAATTAATTCAGAGTTGACAAAACTCTTTCAGCCACAGCCTGCTTCCTGCTGATGACGCTTTATTAGCATATTCTTCCCAGAAAAAAAAAANAGGAGAAGGGGATGACAGAGGATGAGATGGCTGGATGGCATCACCGACTCAGTGGACCTGGCTTTGGGTGAACTCCGGGAGTTCGTGATGGACAAGAAGGCCTGGTGTGCTGCAATTCATGGGGTTGCAAAGAGTTGGACATGACTGAGCAACTGAACTGAACTGAACTAAATGTATCTGTTGCTTGCATGTCCTCTTTCACTGTGCCTATTGATGGATTTAGCTATTTTTCGTTTTCTGTAGTTTTTTAAAGAACTATTCATTCATATATTAATGCTAGATCTTTAATTATGGGTTACAATTATATTTTCCTATTCTATGGCTTGTCTTTTCTCTCTCTTTATCATATATTGATGAAAAGTTCTTAATTTTAATTTAGTTGAGTTTATTACTTTTATCCTTTACATGTAATGCTTTTTTGAATCTTAAGTTCTTTCCTATCCCTTTATGTTGCTTATAAGACACTTAGTTTTGTACAGTGTAGCTCTTTATCAGTTTAGAATGACTGTTCCATGGTATAAAGTTGGGATCCAGCTTCATGTTTTTTTTGTGTGACTATCCACGTTTCCCAACCAATAATTATTGAAAAGACTGCTCTTTATTGTAAAGAAAGATCTTTTGTGCTGCTTCTGTCGTACCAAGTAACCATAAGTTTATGTTGTATTTCAAGTCTCCTAGTCTAAGTAACAATAAGTTTATGTTGTATTTCTTGGAGAAGGCAATGGCACCCCGNTTGAAAAGACTGCTCTTTATTGTAAAGAAAGATCTTTTGTGCTGCTTCTGTCGTACCAAGTAACCATAAGTTTATGTTGTATTTCAAGTCTCCTAGTCTAAGTAACAATAAGTTTATGTTGTATTTCTTGGAGAAGGCAATGGCACCCCGCTCCGGTACTCTTGCCTGGAAAATCCCATGGATGGAGGAGCCTGGTAGGCTGCAGTCCATGGGGTCGCTAAGAGTCGGAACGACTAAGTGACTTCCTTTTCACTTTTCACTTTCATGCATTGGAGAAGGAAATGGCAACCCATTCCAGTGTTCTTGCCTGGAGAATCCCAGGGACGGGGGAGCCTGGTGGGCTTCCGTCTATGGGATCACACAGAGTCGGACACGACTGAAGCTACTTAGCAGCAGCAGCAGCAGTCTGTTAGTTCCTCTTTTAGTACCACACCACCATAACTGGGTTGTGATAGGAAAAAGTAATTCTTGTTTCATAGTAAGGCGTGTTGTCTTACCTTTATATTTTTGTGAAGTTTCTTGGCTTTTTGCATGTTCATGCTTCAATATATACATTTCAGAATGAGGTCCTTAAGTTTGAACAAAACAAAAACCCTGAGAAATGTTGAATGGGATTGCATTGACCTGTTAGACCAATTTGGGAAGATCTATCTTTACACTGCAAGGAGATCCAACCAGTCTATCCTAAAGGAGATCAGTCCTGGGTGTTCTTTGGAAGGACTGATGTTGAAGCTGAAACTCCAGTACTTTGGCCACTTCATGCAAAGAGTTGACTCATTGGAAAAGACCCTGATGCTGGGAGGGATTGGGGGCAGGAGGAGAAGGGGACGACAGAGGATGAGATGGCTGGATGGCATCATGGACATGAGTTTGAGTGAACTCTGGGAGTTGGTGATGGACAGGGAGTCCTGGGGTGCTGTGATTCATGGGATTGCAAAGAGTCGGACACAACTGAGCAACTGAACTGAACTGATCTTTACACTATGGAGTCATCCAAAACATGATTTGCTTACTTTCCATGTCTTTCTTTGTAATACATTTAAATATAGTGTTTCTATTTCCTCATATGAAGTCTTGCATTTTTTGGTTAGGTTCTTTTTAAGTACTTTATATTTTTAGAGGTACTTGTAAATGTCAACTTTTTTTCTTTAAACTGTTGGTGATATCGAGATTTTTGTATTCTGATTTTACATCCATCAATTCTACTAAACTCATGTATTAATTCTAATATTTTACCTGTAGAATCTTTTGGATTTTTAAAATACACAATCATAGTGAATAATTAATGTTTCCCTTTTGTGTGTGTGTGTGTGTGTGTGTGTGTGTGTGTGTGTGTGTGCGTGTGCGTGTGCGTTTTTCTTTTTTTCTTGTCCTACTGCATCTGCTGGTACCCTTAGGAAAACAATGAATAGAAGTGGTAGTAACAAGTATTCTTGTGTTATGATGACTCTCCTCAGGAAAGCATTCAGAAGTTAAATAGTTGTAAGTTTTAAAGAATTTTAATGTACTATAGAGTTAACTTCTTTCTTTTCAGTGTAAGAATTCTGATTCTGAGTTTTAACCTGATGTGTAGATTCACGTAACCACCACCATAATCACGACCGAGGATAGTCACCCTCAAAATTCCCTGTATGCAGCTCCATTGTAGTCAGACATTCCCCTGTGTCTACCTTCTGGCCACTGCTGCTCTGATCTGTTCTTCATCTGTGTGGTTTTGCCTTTTCCAGAATGTTATGTGAAATTAAACAACAGTTAACCTCTGAGGCTGACTTCCTTTACTCTGCATAATGCCTTTGATATTTGTCTTTGTTGATGTATTGTTATTATTGTTGAATAGTATTGGATTCTTTAGACATGCCGCAGTTTATGTATACATTAACCAGATGAATTATGCACGTCTTTTAGCTATGCAATGTATTTTGCTTCTTTGGATAATGGGGATAATGCACCTACAGCATAGGGTTATTGTAGGGATGAAATGAGTTAATCACTATGAAATATTTAGGTAATTCCTGATGTATAGTACGTGCTCAATAAATACAATCCGTTGTTACTGTCCACATTATTAGTAAAGATTTCGAAATAGAAAAGAACTTGACAAGTTCAGGGAATAGGAAGAGAGCCAACGTGCCTGGTGTGTAACAAGAGGGGAAGGTGGCATGTAGAAGGTGTGTAGGAGCAGGGTCAGACCTTATGGGCTACAGCCTGGAGTTTTTATTTTAGTCCAAATACAGTGGAAAGCACAGGGATGAGATGTGATCTGGTTTATGACTTTAGTAGATCATTTCGGCTGTGATGAGGAGAATGAGTTATGGAGGTAGTGGGGGTGAAAGCAGGTTACCATGGTTGTCCAGAGAAAAGATGGTGGTGGCTTAGACCACAGTGGTGCTTATGGGGTTGGTGAGAAGTGGTTTGACTGAAGGTAGAGTTTGGAGGTAGAACCCACAACTTGCTGAGGGATTATAGTTCAGTGGAACACATTCTGCATCAGAGCAGTGGTGTGGCTAGTGGCTAGTCTTAATTATCAAGAGCAACACTGTTTTTTTCTTACGGCTTTCCTAAAGATTTTCCTCTTCGATTAAAAAAAATATATTGGAATATAGTTGATCTACAATGTTGTGTTAGTTTCTGCTGTACAGCAAAGTGAATCAGTTATACATATGCACACACATCGACTGTTTTTTAGATTCTTTTTTCTCTCACCAGTCATTACAGAGTATTGAGAAGAGTTCCCTGTACTATACAGTAGGTTCTTATTAGGTATCTATTTTATGTATAGTAGTGTGTCATCTACTTTTGAATTGGAACTTAAACTTTCTTGCCCGATTTCTTGAATCCACCTGAAGAAATAGCCTGCCTTTTCATACACTTTTAAATGACATCTTATTTCTTTCTTACTCATAATCACAGTCCCAAACACATTTGTTAAAAAAAAAAAAAAGGAAACTTATCCCACAACGGTATTTTCTCCGGTGTTTTTCTTTGTGGTTCTCTACAGACTGTGCGGTGCTGTGACCCCACATTCTAAGTCGTCCTGCTGGGAGGAAATTTGATTCGCCAGTGGGATGGTAGTTTTAGTGGTTGGCAGGAGTTCCTGTGTACACTTGGGACTGACTGTTGGAATAAACATTATTAGACTCAGACTAAAATTGGACCAGAAATTTATTTTCATACTCCTTTCAACCTCAACTCACCCTCGAGTCTCTCATCCACATGACAAATGGTCTTGACTTTTTGAAGTGATCTTAAAGATTAAAGTCAGCCCTGGGTGCTGGCTTATTAGTCTTGCATTCAAATGGAGATTTTTTTTTTGGAAACAGTTAAAAATAGAGTTCTCTGATCTCACATGGAGACATTTTCTTTTATTTCCTTTGTGTCTCCTCTTAACATGACTATATTTGTTCTCTATGGGTCTTTAGCTTTCCAACTCCTTCTTAAGACAAACCCCTGATCAGTCTTTATCTGGAACACTCATTATGTCCTTTTTTTTGAAACAAAACAAAACAAAACTCTATCTGCTTAATTTTGGACATTTCATAGTTCAGGATTTGCTAAATCAGGGGGAAATCTCCCTTCTATCCTGAGTTTCTAGTTGTGTTTTGCCCCAGTTTTATCATCTTTTGCCAGGTTAATGTCCAGCTATGGTATTTATTTACTCAGTTGACTGGTAGGAGGGCTTATGGAATCTTAGAGCTACTCATTATTCTGTGCATAATTTTGTGCTTCTTTGTAATTGACTTCTTTTGTGATCTTACAGAATACCAAGCTGCTATTTTACACTTGAAGAGGGAGCACAAAGAAGAAATTGAAAACCTGCAGGTATATTTCTTTGATTCTACTGAACTGGTTATTTGAGACTGATGCTTGGTTTTCTCATGTGTTGAAGTAAACACTCCGCTTTTTTGACACATTAACCAAGACAGCATCTCCACTTTGTACCTGCCACCAAGTCTTGAATATATCCTGGGGATGAAAGTCTTGAATGCCATTTTTAGTAGAATTGAATTCCTATTAAAAAAAATACCAAAGATGCATTTGGGGAAAAATTTGATTGGAGAAAATGATGGTTTTATTTGGAATGCAGGGAAGAAGATCGAGTATTTAGACTTTCATTGTAAATAAGAAAGCTCTGAAATATTGTTCCCTATGCACATTGCAAATTATTTTGTTGGGCGTCCTCCCAGCCTGTGTTCGTTTCTGTATGTTGCTTAGCATATGTCTGCAATGTGATGTCAGGCAGATTAAGGCAGTTAAGGAAGTGGTCCTAGTAGGAGGAAGAATTGTGCTGGATCAGCCATTCCATATCCCCAGAGGGCGCTTGGATGCTGCTGACTTGATCCCCTTTGTGAAATCCGGAAAGTCTGAGGGATCGTTTCCTTTGTCCCACTAATTATCATTCCCTTATGTTTGGTATTTACTTTCTGGGCCTGTAACAGGAAGTTTCACAGTCATAATTTCACATAACTAAATATTGAATCAGGCACTGATTCCAGTTTACTGATAACTCGGGTTGACCCCATATCTCAGGAGAGAGAACATTAGCAAAATTGAAATCAGACTTGGTAATTGTATAGTGCTAGGTCATTACATGCTAATTCAGTGAGTTTGTGGATCAAATATTCTTCTTTCCATTAGGTGATAGTATACTTTTTTAAATAACTGAGAAATAACTGAGATTGTGTATTTGATTTTATATGAAACTACTGCAGGTAGCAAAAAGATGACTAAATAAGTCATGTGTGTGTGTTAGTCACTCAATCACGTCCGACTCTTTGCAACCCCATGGACTGACTTTAGCCCGCCGGGCTCCCCATCTATGGAATTTCCCAGGCAAGAACACTGGAGTGGGGTTGCCATTTCCTACTCCAGGGGATCTTCCCAACCCAGGGATCAAACCTGAGTTTCCTGAATTGCAGACAGATTCTTTACGGTCTGAGCTACCAGGGCAGCCTTATGGGGTATGAATTCAGGCCACCCCTGAACAGCTTGGTTTAAATAGTTTGGGGGAGGGAATAAGTCCATTTCACAAAGAAACAAAAAAGTGGAAAAGTACCTCTGACTCCTAGGAGACAAAGAAGGGGGGGCGGGGGGGGCGCCCTTATCTCCTTTGTTGCAAAATGCTCTACAGAGACCTTGTTTTTTCCCTTTGTTCTGATGTGTAAAAGATTGCCAGCTGTCTCAGAGAAGCTGCAGTGGGAATTTATTAAAGAAGCAGATTGCTGAAGAGGGTGGTACAGAAGTGAGTCCGTGGTACAGAAGTGAGTCCGTGAGCAGAAGCATTCTATAACAATTCAGCCCTAGGAATTAACACAACCTTCCCCAAGTTATAGATCAGCCCTGGGAGTACTTTGACAGCTAATATTCACAGGGACCTCAGGTACTTGCAATCTTGGGGCTTTTGCTTTGTGCCAGGCATTTTTCTAGGCATGTTACATATATTATTTCATGTCTTTTCATCCCCCTCCACAAAAAAGTGTCATGATCTTACATCTCAAGCTAGGAGAAGTTTTGAGAAGGGGAAGGATGAATAAGTGGAAAGGAAAAAAAGTATATTGTAATCATGATCTCCATTTAAAATAAAGGTTAGACCAAGGTATGCTTGGCAATAGTAAACATTAAAAAATGTTCCTAGTTATACTTTAAGCTTTCTTTAAGTATATCTGAAATAAGTATCTGTTCTTTTAATGCTATTAGTAAGCATAAAAATATGTCCCATTTTTTTCAATTTATTTATTTTTTTATTGAAGGAAATTCCTTTACAATATTGTGTTGGTTTCTGCCATACAGCAACATGCATCAGCCGTAGGTACACCCGTTTCCCCTCCCTTGGGAACCTCCCTCCCCATCCCGCCCAGCTAGGTTGTCACAGAGCCCCAGTTTGAGTTCCCTGAGTCATACAGCAAATTCCCTCTGGCTGTCTCTTTTATACATGATAGTGTATATGGAAACTGGCAACTCTTACTCCTCATCTGACCTAGAGAAGTGTCTTGTTGGCAAATAGAACATTTTAAAGATTGAATTCGAAATAGTTTAAAGTAGGGAGAGATTTCTAGCTGCGTCTACAAACACAGTTGGAAAAACTGGTAATGGTGCACTTATTTTCCTGTCTGACTTGAACCTGCTGGGGTTGAGGAACAGACATCGCTTCCACTAGGACAGGTGGTCTCTAGTTTGCCGCTGTCCCCATTCTGGGCCATTTCCCCTGCCTGGTCCCTTTCAGCCCTAGGAGATGCAGAAAATAACTAGATGTGTGGCAGCACAGACCAAGTCAGAAAAGATGCAAGTTCGTAAACCTGTAACCCCATTTGGCTGTACTTGTGGGCACTCGCTGAACATCATCCCCACCTGTTTTATTCCACTAAGTGACACAGTCCCGTCTGTTGTCACAGGACTGGTGGAAGACAATTGGCGAGCAGCTCTTTTGTTGCTCATTTCTTTATATGGATTTCAACTGGCAGCCTTCACGGCCTCTTAGATTTTCTTTCTCTGCTTACAGGTCACAGAGAAGTCAGATTTGTTTCAGGACCTCTTCAAAACACCTTTGTAGAGTAAGAAAGAGTCTGTGCTTAAGTACATAGGAAAAGGGATTCATTCTGTCACCGTATGTAAGAATTGATACGTGTCATATTTAGTTTTTTGAGACTCTTTTCATAGACTTAAAAAAAAAAATGGCCTCACTCAGCAAGTGGAGAGCCTGATGTCAGCTTGCTATTCTGTTTTTGACTGTAAATTCATAGGAAGTCATTTAATTGTTAAATTCCCCCAGCTACAAAATAGAATCCTTTTTGATTGGAGGTTGGAACTTGCAGCCCAGAGCCTCAAGGCTTATAAAAGTGGGGAGTTTTAATCTCAGGCGTGCTCTGTAGCCCACATTTGTGGAAGGCTAGGATCTAGAAGGGACTTGGTCCTGGGACTAGCTTTTCAAAATGTGTAGCAACTCAGATACGTATCCTCCCTGTAATTCAAAAGCAGAAAGTTATTGATGATGTGAATGAACTAATTTCCAAATTCCATCAATTTAAATATACCTCTTACCCAAAGCCCTTGACTGACTTCTCTACTCAAATCTCCAGTAGGAGAGTTGTGACAGGTCCAACATTTTCCGTGGCTTAGCTATCTCATTTATACCAAAACCAGCAAAATTCTTAAATTTTGTTCAAGTATGCCCTTCATTTAGCAAACTTTGCCCTAAGAGTATTTGATCACTTCATGATATTCAGCATCATTTAGTTCATTTTTCAGTTCCGAATAAGTCTGTGTTACTGATTTTATTTTTGAAAGAGTGGCACCTTTACAGATATTTATTTGAGAAAATTTTGCCTGTGGTAGCCATTGCACAAGTTCATGATTTATGTAGAAACATAGGTCACACCTGCCCTTTCAAGGCATGTGATAAAGCTAATTCTCCCATGGTGTAAATAAAGATTTTTTGCTTTGAAATTGTCTAGGAACATGGTTTGAAAATCACCATCACAGCTCTTGTACAAAATCTTATATAGTTGGTTTTTGTCTTATTGTAGTCAGAGAACCAGGTGTGATGATATTTAATGCATGATGAGAGTATGAAAGAATTCAGGTTTTTGAGTTAGGATTCAGTTCAGCTCCTTGCACTGTGCCATTAGGAAATAAATCAACTTCTCTGGTAAATGCCAGTTTCAGCATTTGTTCAATAATAATCATATTGATGCCCAAATAACAAATATTGGAGAAGATATGGAGAAAATAGAACCCTACAACACTGTTGGTAGGAATGTAAATTGGTGCAGCTACTATGGAGAACAATATGGAGGTTTCTCAAAAAAACGACAGTAGATCTACTCTATGAGACAGCAGTTCCACTCCTGGGTGTATATCTGAAAAAAAAACAAACCCAAAACACTTAATTTGAAAGCTATATGCACCTCAATGTTCATAGCAACATTATTTACAATTACCAAGATATGGATGAACCCTAACTATCCATCAACAGATGAATGGATAAAGATATAAATAAGCTACAAGCATATATAGTACCGTGCAAGGAACATAGCCAATGTTTTACAATAACTCTAGGTGGAATATAACTTTTAAAAATTGTGAACCACTGTGTTGTACAGCTATAACAGAATATTGTACATCAACTATAGCTCAGTTTTTTAAAATGTAGTCATTTTGATGATGCCTCCATTCTAGAATTGTTCAATATGACATATACCCGATTATGAACACATGTTCAGTAAATACCATTTCTCATTCATTTTGCTCTGCTCAAGTCTCCTTGTAATTAGGCAGCTTGAGTTTAGAGCAGTCCTCAGGCCCTTTTGATTGAGGACTTCTTTGGGACTTTGACATTCTTCCCATGGTCTTCCACAGCCTCCCCACTGTCCACTAGCCTCTGTGCTCTATATCAGGGGGTCTAAACAGGCTTTCCCAGAGGCCATTATGCTGAACAGTGAGCCTCCAAAATGCTCCTTGAAAAAAATATTTCATGGTCTAATAAGTTTGAGAAATATCTTGTTCCCCTGTTAGAGCTTTACTGTGAATAGAGCAGAGCAGAGGGAAGGAGGGAGGAAGGGAGGGCTGTATAGCTTGTTTCTCACATAATTCTTTTCTTCCTCCTAGTAACCGATGTTTCTGAATACTGCTCTGTGTTGATCTGTATAATCTTTTCTCAGTGTACAATCTACTTTCTTAGTCTTGAGTTCTTTGAGTGATTTTATTAGCCTTTTCGTGCCACCAAGGTCCTGCTTATTAATCTGATTGTAGGTACCTGGGGGGAGCAATTTTTTTCTCTGATTGTGAAAGTACCTGGTAAAGTTCTTGGCACATAGATGATGCACAAATATTTTTAAAAATAACCTATGATTGAAAAACAAGTAGCGACTAAAATGTAATCAAATCCCCCCTGTATGCCAACCTTTGTTCTATGCATTTGGTATTAGTATTAGAAAGTGTAAATGTAGAAATATAAACAAAGATTTGTCCCCATTTTCAGAGTTTACAACCTGAGGCTTTCAGAGTCTGTGAAGTGTCAGAAATCCTAGACTAGTATGTGTGTGTGTGTGCTGGGTCTCTCAGTCATGTCCAGCTCTTTGCAACCCAGTGGACTGTAGCCCCACTAGGCTCCTCTGTCCATGGGATTATCCCAGCAGGAATACGGGAGTAGGTTGCCAGGGAACCTGAATTTGAATCCATCTAGATCTGTCTGACTTTGAAGCCAATGTCTATCTATTAATCAATGCAACATTAATGGAAAGAACATTGGATCTAGAAATACAGGATCTGGATTGTGATCTCACTTTGGGGACAATGAACTGTGTGACCTTCAGGCAATGTTTTTGAATCATTTTTCTAATTTACAGAATGAAGAACCAGGCTGTATACTAATAGCAACTTTGAATTTTATCACTGGTCCAACCACACTTTAAAAGAAATTCAGTTTGTCCACCACATTGTCCTTTCAGCTCTCAGTTCAGTTCAGTTCAGTCGCTCAGTCGTGTCTGACTCTTTGCTACCCCATGGATCGCAGCACGCCTTAGGGTTACCTAACTCAGCATCTGTAAACCCTGTGTTTTATACCACTCCTTGTTTCCTCCTCCTTCTGGAGGTTTCCCTTTCTAACCAGGGGGGGCTCTTCTCAGCTCTCCTTGCTTCCTTGGGACACTGTCTTCTTTCTTCACAGTGCTGATTAGGATGCCTGACTCAGTGAGGGAGCCCAGCTCTCAGAATGGCAAATGCAGCTTCCATAGGAGGGCCAGCTCTGCTTTCTGACGGGAGGGAAGCATAAAGATGGGTAGGACTTCTTTGGCTCTCTACTTCCTCAATTTTGTAAGTGGAGGGGGGAAAAATGCATGCCCCATATCTAGCTTTTGAGGAGCTTGGAAAATGTAAAAGTCCTGTTTTTGACCAGCACTTTCAGCAGTGCAAAAGTAAGTGCCTTAGAAATGACACATTGTTTTATCAGTTTGTAACTAATGTTCTCTGAGTTGTGAGATAGAAGAAAACTAGCCAACAGTCACATTTCCTTTACGGGAACCTTTTCCAGTTACCCCATTCATCACAGCCACAGTCCTTACTGAGGGGAGACTTGACTGAAAACTGGCCTCTAGCAGGCCCCTGTTCATTGTGCAATGCAGGCACGTATCTAATATGGTAACTCCTACTGTGAAATGATCCAGGGATGGGTGCCAAACTGGAAATTAACTTATGTTGTACCTGTGGGCCCCCAGAGAACTAAATAGTATGTTGACCTCCACTAAGAGAAACTTGTAGATGTCCTTACTTTCTTCTCTCTAGCCCACCCCACTGGTCCATTTCTAATAGTAAACATTGCTGTTGAAACAAAATTGAGTACAAACTACACTTGAGCTGATACAGCTAAGTTTACAAAGACATACACACCCTGATCCTAGCCCATTTGTTATGTTCTTTACTATCAACATAACACATTTAAATCTGTTAATTCCTGGCGAATACTTTGAGGGAAGGGAAATAATTTGTAGATTGATAAACAAAACTTTTGCAAATATGAAATATTTCATTAAACCCTTATGGCATTCCCCTAAGTGCTGATATTTCATTACTGAGATGCCAGGAAAGATGAGAGAGTGTTGGGAAATATCTTAATTTATTGTTTCATTGTGTGCATATAGTATAATGTTAGGAGTTTAGTGGATTTGCTGGTTTGCCCCTGTTGATGTGCCTTGTAGACTCCCTGGCTACATAGAAGCATGCAAGTAACTTTGGGATTGAACTTTGATGAAAAACAAAAAGTGATTAATTCCTTGGCTGACTTAGCCCAGGAGCCCTTTGTCTCAGCCTTCAAGATGCTGTCTCGCCCCATATAATTCCACTATTTTTTCAAGTTGCATTTGCTGATAGAGGGAAGCTGGTTGTAGAATGGAGACTGTGTGCTTTACTTGAATTCGTATCATTGAGGCTGATGCCGGCTTTGTTTGCCTCCTTCAGGCGCCATCAACTCCAAACATCCCTACTGTATCTTTCTTTCTTTTTTTTTAAATTGAAGCATAGTAGATTTGCAGTGTTGTATACAAGCTCTGCTGCACAGCAGAGTAGTATTTTAAAATATTGTTTTCCTTTTGGGTTTATCCCAGAAGATTGTATATAGTTACCTGTGCTATACAGTATGACCTTGTTATTTATCCATTCTAAATGTAATTGTTTGCATCTACCAACTCCAAATCCCCAGTCCATCCCTCTTCTCACCACCCCTCCTTGGCAACCACAAGTCTGATCTGTGTCTGTGCATCTGTTTCTGTTTTGTAGATAGGTTCGTGTGTGCCATATTTTAGATTCCACATATAAGTAATATCATATGGTGATAACGTATGGTATTTGTCTCTTTTTTCTGACTTATTTCACTTAGTATGATAATTTCAAGTTGTATCCATGCTGCTGCAAATGGCATTATTTCATTCTTTTTTAATGACTGAGTAGTATTCCATTGTACGTATTTACCACATCTTTTTTCTCCATCATCTGTCAGTGGACATCTGGGTTGTTTCCAAGTTTTGACTGTTGTAAAAAGTGCTACTGTGAATCCCTTTGAGTCTTAAACTCTGAGCTTGAGTCACTCATGTGAGCCAAGATGATGATTCTTTTTTCAATAACTTTTGATGGAAGGGGACAAGCAGATGCTGGAATGGTGACTTTTTGAATGTTGGCCTTTGCTTTTTAAAAAACTTTTAAAATTTGAGGTATAGTTGATTTACAGTGTTGTGTTGGTTTATGGTATACAGCAACGTGATTCAGTTATTGACCTTTGCTCTTTTGACTTTTCATGAGATATGAGAAAGTGAATGAAATATGTTAGATGCCATGGGGAGTGCTTCCTCCTCCCTTGATATGTCCTACTTTGCTCAGTAATGCTCTGTGTTTGTTAGCCCTGTGCCGTTGGGTGAATAATGGGTTCTGTAGCAGTAAAATAAGGAGAAGGTGATGGCACCCCACTCCGGTACTCTTGCCTGGAAAATCCCATGGAGGAGGAGCCTGGTAGGCTGCAGTCCCTGGGGTCGCTAAGAGTCAGACACGACTGAGCAACTTCACTTTCACTTTTCACTTTCATGCATTGGAGAAGGAAATGGCAACCCACTCCGGTGTGCTTGCCTGGAGGATCCCAGGGATGGGGGAGCCTGGTGGGCTGCCGTCTATGGGGTCGCACAGAGTTGGACATGACTGGAGCGACTTAGCAGCAGCAGCAGCAGCAGTAGCGATAAAGTAAGAGTATAGAACTAGGTAGTCTGTGTTTTCTTGTGAATTATTTCTGGCCTGGGGAGAGTGGGCCCATGTGTCTGCCTCAACTCAATCCAAAAGTCTTTGAGATACCCTGGTTCCACATTACCTGAAGCAGTGCTGGATGATGAGTCAAAATATGAAAAGTTACTGAGTGATCTGACTGGATGTTGCTAGAAATACCTTCATTATTCATGGTATTTCAGTACTATGTTATTTTGGAGATAGCATTAGGAGGGTTCTTAACTTTATGGCGCTGTCAAATACAATTCAAAGAAGTTTGTTTGATCATAATAATGCCATTTAAAAAATCACCCTTCAATCAATTTAAATGAACACCTGTAGTCTTCTTTACACAATGCTTCCCCCCCTTCCCTATCATCTTGTTGATGTTAATTGCCTGATCTTGTAGACATTCAGGTTGGTGACTCCTGATAATGAGCTTGGAGAAGCTGAGTAAGAATGTCCTCATCCTCTTTCTCCATGGCCTCATGAATAACAAGCAAACATCCCTTTTACTTTTATAACTTCGTGAACTTTTATATTTCTTTTCTCTTCCCTCCTTTCCTTTCTTTCTTTCTCTTGTCCTTCTCTGAAAGTGTTATTGATGGAATAGAGAGGGCAGCCATGTTAGAAAGGTGAGCAAAAGATAGTTCTTAGGGTAGAAAATTGAGTATCATTGGTGTTCTGCTACATTTTTAGGAATGTTCTACTACGTTTTTGCTTTATTTTTCAAAATTTAAATGCTCAGTACCCTTTGCTTTCTGACTTTAATTGGAGATGATTATGATCATCATTATTGAATATGGAGTACAAACTTCCAGGCATTCTGCTTGATGCTTTATTTGTATACATGATATCTGATCAGTTGAGGCTCAGAAGTTAAGTGCTGTCCTGAGTTTGCATAACTGGCTAGTATAATGGCAGGGTCTCCTAACCAGGCCTGTCTGGTTTCTAAATACGCTTTGTTTCTGCTTTCAATTTATCAGCTGCTTTGATGCACTTTCTCTAGTACAATAGTTTTCTAACTTTTCAGTTTCCCTCTTCCCTTTATCCTATGACAAACATCTCTGCAGATCATCCCTTATTATTATCCTATACAAGCTCTTTATTGGGTAAAAAAGATGGAGACATTTGTGTGATGTTTGTAAACAAAAAATAGCAACAGAGTTCTTTGATCTCACAGGTTTCAGAAATGACAAGCTGTTCTTCCTACCTTAGAAGAAAACAGCACGTTGAAGATTGCCCTTTCTAACCTCATTTCTCATAGCAGGTCCTGAATCCAGCTTGAGGAAGAGCCTCTAGTTTTTATCACCATAATCTTGATAGTTGTTTGTATTCATCTTAGAGATTTGACACCTGAGTCTCAGACAAATTAATTCCTGAGACCACTGAGAAAATATACTGGCAGAACTTTTCTGCTGCTTGCCAGCTACTCACTTCATTGATTTCTACAGTTTGAACATAGGAGTTCCTCAGCTGTTTTCAGACTTTGCCTTCCCCAGTGGAGTCCCAGCGTTATTGATTCGTTAAGCAAATGAGAGATGTGACTGTTTTCTGTGCTGTCATCTGTTTGTAGGATGGACCCACGTGTGATACGTGGCGCTTTAACCTCTTCTAACAAGCCCAGCCTCGTGTGGGCTTTGGAATCCTGAGTGTGAATTTATGGTGTGTATGTGTTTATGCATTTTGACCATTTCACTGCCACTGATTCTCATGAAGGATTAATAATAATCATAGCTGCTATTTAATGATCATTTGCTATGTTCCACTCTTTTTGTATGAAGTTTAAATGAGTGATTACATCAGCCTTACGAAGTGGCACTCAATGTCTACACTGAACCTCTGGAAGTTCTCCCACCTTGAAAGTCCTTTCCTAGAAAGGATTTATGACATGACCTTGTTTCTGGACTGACCTTTGCCTTTGATCTCTCCTTGGGTAAAATATCAGTCCTTAAGAGCAGTGTACCTTAGCAGCAGAAATTGCTGAAGAACTAACCCACATAATGACTTTAGGTAACCATTCTTTGGATGAAATGTAACGCAACTCTAGGCAGAACTGAGTAGAAACAACAGAGTAGCTGTGCAGGCTCCCTTGGGTTGAATCCTACATGTGTTCAGTCACTCAGTCGTGTCCAACTCTTGGTGACCTCATGGACTGCAGCACACCAGGCTCCCTTGTCCGTCACCAACTCCCAGAGCTTGCTCGGACTCATGTCCATTGAGTCAGTGATGCCATCCAACCATCTCATCCTCTGTCGCCTCCTTCTCCTGCCTTCAATCTTTCCCAGCATCAGGGTTTTTTCCAAGGAGTCAGTTTTTGTCAACAGGTGGCCTAAGTATTGGAGCTTCAGCACCAGTCCTTCCAATGAATATTCAGGACTAGCTTTCCTTTAGGATGGACTGGTTGGATCTCCTTGCAGTCCAAGGGACTCTCAAGAGTCTTCTCCAACACCACAGATCAAAAGTGTCAAAGACCTGTGTGTGTGTGGTCTTGAACAAATTATCTAAACCTTTCTGAGCTTCAGTTTCTCATCTGAAACTGTGATCACGGTAGCACTGTAACTTGGTTCATAGGATGCTGATGGCAACTGTACTGATAGTTAAATGTGGGACTGGAGGTACAATGGCATTGGTAGATGACCAGTAAATAACTATTCGTTCTGAGGATCAGCATATTTAGTTCACTTTAAGTCAGTGGCTGTTGATGTGTATTTTTTGGCAGTGAAGTTTTTTTTTTTTTTTTTTTTTT
>SJYV01053462.1:234048-257642 GCA_006410875.1 Neotragus pygmaeus | reverse complement strand
TTTATTTTTAAATTTAACTTTACAATACTCTATTGGGTTTGCCATACATCGACATGAATCCACCACAGGTGTACACAAGCTCCCAATCCCGAATCCCCCTCCCACCTCCCACCCCACAATGTCTCTCTGGATCATCCCCGTACACCAGCCCCAAGCATCCTGCATCCTGATATATCGTAGGGTCAAGGCTTTGGAGAGTCTGTAAAATGAGGATGCTGCCTTCATCATGGTGTTGCTCTGCTTATATAGGGGAATGGTTGTGGAGTTGATCTCCTGTAGTAGGAACAGAGATGCAGTGGGCATCGATCATGTGGGGAACCAGTTTGAGCAGCCTTGCATTGTCAACAGGAGACCTGAGTAGGTAAAGGGAAGCGCCTGGCTGGAGAGCAGCAAAGGGATGAGAAAATGTTCCTGAGAATGTGACAGAGGGTGAAATCAGGGACCCAACAGGCTAAAGTAGCTCTAGGGGCAAAGGGGGAACTTTTTCTTTCTCTCAGAATTTTATTTATTTTAAAAATTGATTGGAGTGTAGCTGCTTTACAGTGTTGTGTTTCTGCTGGACAGCAGAGTGGCTCAACCGTATATATAGCACATATAGTGGTGGGAGGGGCACATCTTTTAAGACAAGGGGAAAATAGAGATTGAATGCCTTTGTCTCTAGACTATTAACGCCTCTATTTCTTTGCCTTTTTTTCCCTTTTCCTTTTAAAATTTTGGCCACGGTACCTAGGGAAAGAAACTGAGACCCCTGATATTTTTTCACGCAGCCCCATCTCCCACCTTCTGTGTTGCTCTCTACCATCTTTTCTGCACTTTCTCTCCTTCATTGTCCCCTTTGGGGCAGGTCCCTTCCCCCATTTGTAATAATATACTCAGCTCTCCTCTACTTTAAAATCTCTTCACTGACTCCTACACCTTGGAGTTGCAATCTGTCCTCCTGATGACACAGTTCTCAAACACTGGTTACATGTCTCAGGTTCTTTGCCCCTTGCCTTCTGCTGCCCTTACTGAAGAAGCTGAGACCACAGAGGAGTGATCATGGTCCTGGTCGCTTCCAAGGTCTCCTGGTGGCCTTGATTCTAGTGTGTTACTGCTGAAATCCTCAATCTCTTCCCGAAACATCTAAGCCACTGAATTCTCATTTTTTCCTCTGCCTCTGCATGTGTTTTCTTCATCTTCTTTGCTGCCGCCTTGGCCCTGTGTGATAAAAGGTGGCCTTGAGTTTCCTGGCTTCCTGTATGCTGTGTTTAGAGATTTCATTAATTGCTGCAAGTTTATATCTGTATAAAGGCTTTTCAGACCTATTATTCAGATTCAAGTGTTTACTCTAGTTCTAGCTCCAGGAAAGTTTTAGTTTTTTCTGGAAATCCTATACTGGGAAATGTCTTTAGTATAATTTTTCAAAGTCTCAGCATCAAAAAAGTCAATCCCAGGGTTGAAAGGACTCATCTCCTTGTCAGTTTCTGACCTCCTCCTGCACAATGTATTCCGTAAACACAGCACAGAACAGTCTTTTCTTAGCTGTCCTATTTAAGGTTCCACTGTTCTTAAAGTCCAGACTAGAAATCTTGGGTGCGTCTGCAGCTCCTGGCATCCTCAGTTTCTGCATCCAGTTGATTACCAAATGATGCTGATTTTTCTCTCCATGATCCCTTGACACCCTGCCATCCTTGTCCTGATTAATCTTATCTTGCCTATATTCAGGCCATATTATGAATTGCTTAGAGATTGTTGTTTTTCTCTTGTTGTTCAGTTAAGTCACGTTTGACTCTTTCTACCCCATGGACTGCAACCTCTCCTTCACCATCTCTAAGAGTATGCTCAAACTCATATCCATTGTGTCAATGATGCCATCCAACCATCTCATCCTCTGTCACCCTTTCTTCTCCTTCCCTCAATCTCTCCCAGCATTACGGTCTTTTCCAATGAGTCATTTCTTCACATCAGGTGGCCAAAGTATTGAAGCTCCAGCATCAGTTCTTCCAATGAATATTCAGGACTGATTTCCATTTCCATCCAAGGGACTTTCAAGAGTCTTCTCCAGCACCATAATTTGAAAGCATCAGTTTACTCTCATACATACCTTTAATGGCTCACTATTGCTAATTTAGTTGAGTTCAAGCCCTTGGCATGGTATTTAAGACTTTCTGAAGTCAGATTCAGTCTTACAATTTTAGTTAGCTTGCTCTTCTACTCTTTCCTAATACTTTCCCATCACTCTGCCTTTTTCTTTCACTTTGATCGCTTACAAGCTGCACCACTACCTTGTCAATCCTTTGTGGCCCAGCAAGAGTTCTCGTTATACATGAAACTTTTGACTCTCCCATCACAGTGACACATACATCAATGCATAAATTAACCACTGGTTGATTTTCTTTTTCTTTCTCTGTAGTGGAAACTGGGTTTAAACCAAAGTGATTTTACAGGCATTATTTTTCAGATTCAAAGACATAGGAGAACTTTAGTAGGAAAACTATGTTCCCACGAGGATGCTTAGAGATAGTTTCAAAAGTTTATGACTTTCAACTCGAAGAATGGTGTTTATTTCTCATCGTCTTAAATGAACATTTAGCAGACTTTGTATGTCTAGACAGGTTATGGTGATTGATCATTTGTAAGAGTTTAAGTGAAAGCAAAATGGACTCATTTGAATTTTTGGTAATTTGTAAACCCCTTTCCTTTTATGGATGAATCTGAAAGCCTGAAAGAACTGATCTTTGAATCAAGCTTAATGCTTTTCAGCCTTTTCTTCCATAATGCCCTTAAGGGAAAAACATGCTCCCAACAGGACAAGGTTCCTTATATCAAGGAAGCTGATCACCCATTGAGACTCGCCTAGATACTACTTACTAGCAGTAATAGAGCCCAAGCCCATGAAGGCAGCTGATAGGTGCACCTTGACTGGAAGTCAGGTATTTTCCCAATCCAATGGTCCATCACTTATTCCATACACAGAGCAAGTGTTAATTGAAATTTGCGATAGGCAGTATAAACATCATATATTCCACAATGGTGTGTGGTATCAAGCATGTGTTATCTGAGATTTAACATAGCTTGTTCAAAACCAATATCTTTAGGCACAAGAGCAAAATTAACCACAATTCTTTCAGAAATGTACAAATCAATTAGAGGTAAATAAGGCCAGCTTTTCCAAATATTTTCATTCAATTTCAACTTTTTAAGTTGTTTGCTTTTTAAGTTCAGAAGGTTGTCTAATACTTTTTTTCTCCTGTCTTCATTCCTTATCTCTGCAAGGGTAACAGTTGCATTCAGGATTTATAAATAGGAGCTTGAGAGAGAATTTTATTATTTTTGAATGAGATAGTCTAGTTTTGTGAGATATGGATCATTGTGTTCAGATGGACTCTGTTCTATTATAACTTAAACTCAAACGTTGGACTCCTACAGCATCACTCATTCTTTGCTCAGTGGCAACCTAATTACCAAAATAATAATAATGATGATGATGATAATGATGATAATAATAAAGGTTGAAACATAGAGGCTACTAGCTGTCAGAAATACCTCTTGGAGTGATTTTACATTTTTTACTCTAAAACCTGCAACCAGGCACCACCCATACCAAAGGATTTTTAAAAACACCATAACTGTGAATGGCAGTTTTAATTGTTGCTAGAGGATTTAAGTGTTGCATGGCTAACTGCCCCCCAGCCCAGCTTTTAAAACCGATCACACCCCAAAGTAAAGTTAAATATTTCCTCCTTTATGAGACCCCAATTTTTTAGTACTGGTCTGTTAACTGTTTTCCTTATAGGTACATTGTGTTTGGATTTAATTCTACATTTTTAATCTTACCTGTGCTGTTTTGATAGCAAAATCTGAAAAACATATGAGAGAAAAAAATATAAAAAAGAAAAATGATTCAAAAGAAAATAGGCATTTGTTTTTACATTTGGCAACTACAGTTGAGGTCAGAGTATGTTTAACAAAGTAAATTTGGACCAAGAAAAATGATCTTTGCGTCAATCTCTATAAAAATCAAAATTCCTTCCTTTCAAACACCTCAACCATTCTAATCCATTTCATATGTGTATTAATTTTATGTTCAAGGACATGTAATCACAAAGCCTTCCATTGCTCTGAAGTGCAGTGAAGGAAAGGTGATGGTCCAACACTGAGACTCCTAGTAATCTAAATATTTAGAATGTAAGTATTTTGTAATTATTTAGAATGGTTGACTGGTGTAGATACTTGAGCCCTTCATTTTTTCACAAAGGGTGCACAGCACAGAATTGGCACGTGTAAGCTCTTGTAGCAGACAGATTCCATGAGACAGCAGCATGTTTGTGAAATACTGCAGCAGGTATGTGGTCTGATACAGATGTTATATAGCTGGTCCTATATCATTGTTAACCTTCATATTTAGTTATTAACTTTGGAATGACTTATGAAGAAATTATGTATGCATTTTTAGGTAATAGTGCCCCTGTCTTTTCACACTTTAAACTGGAATAGCAGTAACATTTAACATGGAAAAATTCTTGGAGAGAAAAAATTATAGTCATCTATAAACCTGTGTCAAACTCAATTCAAAGTGACATTTAAACTTTGCATAGAGTAGTTAAACATTTATTTTGAAAACAATTCATGAATTATGTTCCACGTTTGATCAGCTAGGAAATAAGACTACTGATTTAAAGCTATATCTTCCAATTACTGGAAAAAACTGAAAATGTAATTCTTGTAACAATTATCCTTTCAAAAAGCACAAATTACAGAGATGAGTATCAGTCAAAAGTAATATAGTTTAATCTAAGGGGGAGAATGCAGGAAGAAAACAAGAATGTGGTTTGTCTGTATTCCAGGAGAAAAGAATCAAGTCAAAATGAGATCTGATCCTTTCCAAGTTATTTTGTGTGCATCATACTTGAGTATAATTTCACATGCATCTTGACGTTCCAAGTATCATTAAACATCTAGTAATCAGAACAAATGTTCTGCCAAATTCCATTTATTATCTTAACTGTTTAAGGCTTTGAGCACCCCAGATTTCTAAATATATAATTAAAATCCATANTGTGTGCATCATACTTGAGTATAATTTCACATGCATCTTGACGTTCCAAGTATCATTAAACATCTAGTAATCAGAACAAATGTTCTGCCAAATTCCATTTATTATCTTAACTGTTTAAGGCTTTGAGCACCCCAGATTTCTAAATATATAATTAAAATCCATATTAAAAAAATAAACCTAGATGGGGGATTTACATTTTTCCTAATTCATGTTTACACAAAGAAGAAATCTGTTTTTAAATATTACATCAGATCTTCGTGAGCTCAAATAAATCAGTGTGATACTTTGCCAAAACTTTCCAAAAATGATGAGTATTGATGCCTTGTGGTCAGGAAACTTCCTTTGCAGAGTTTTAGAATTCTCTAGTTACTCAAAATGTGTGTTATTTTGGGTCTCTCTGCTTTCAAAGGTATGGAGCTTAGGTGCTACAGACGAACTTTATCACTTGTATACTGTCAGTCCATTCTACATCCTCAATTGCACATATTCTGAATGTAGAAAGCGCAGTTCTAGAAATTTCAGCCTCTTTCTAGATGGATCTGTGACTGGAGATGTTCTGTAAGTCTGACTGCTTATATAGTCATCCCTTAGTATCTGAGGGATTGGTTCTAGCACCCCTTCAAAATAACAAAATCCACAGATGCTTAAGTCCCCTATGTAAAATGGTACAGCACACTCAGCCCTCCATATCCATGGGCAGATACAGGGGATGACTATATAGAAACTCAAAAAGGAGGCCTAGCCATTATGAAGAACAAACTGGTCACCCACATTATTATTGGTGCTGTTTCAAGGTTCTCTTTTGTTGATCAAGGCATTTCTGTGCACCCAGTTCTAACCATTTTTGTGTGTGTCCCAGTAAAGGAAGATGAGGAATAACTCATAATACTTGGATACACATGGAATAAAACATGTTTGTGGGCTCCTCAATTATTTTGAAATGGAGATTTGTTTGGAACTATAGAAATCCTTTACTAATAATAGGTATTCACAATGATGGTATTATGAATGCTCTTGATGTAGAATGTTTGTTCTGACTCACTTGGGGTCAGTACAATTGTTAGCTCTCATCTAGGCCCTGTGTGTATTATAAGATAACTCAGTTTGGAGGTCCACTGAATGAAAGAAACTTATCAGGTCTGAATGGAGATACAGCTGTGACACTGGATTTACGAGTTCTTATGAATTTCATGAGAGTTGTTGGAAAGAACATGGTCTCTAGCTCTGCCCTTGTCAGCCAGGACATCACTGAAGGTTTAATAGCAGTGATTAAAGACATCAGACGGTTTGTAATCATGGATGTCAATAGGCTTTATGTAGGTACCACTCAATAGCTCCTCCCCTTTGTCTTCCTTTTGATAGCTGGACATAGTAATCACAGGCACAATAGCTTGAAGGACTTCTGAGAGTCAGTTGCGTGTGTGCCTGACTCTTTGTGACCCCACAGACTGTAGCCCACCAGGCTCTCTATCCATGAGATTTTCCTGGCAAGAATAGTGGAGTGGGTTATCATTTCCTCCTCCAGGGGATCTTCCTCACCCAGGAATCGAAGCCATGTCTCCTTCATTACAGGCAGATTCTTCACCACTGAGCCCCCGGGAAAGCCCTTGAGTCAGGGATCCTGAGAAAAGCATGCCTTCATTCATTCAACAGCTATCTGAGGCCGTACAGGCCAGGCTGTACCTAACGGTTCTAGGAACGCACTGGTGAACAAGAGAGACGAAAACGTGAACCCTCATAGGACTGACATACTTAGAGGATGGAATGGGGAAAGAAAGTAGGCAGGAAAATCACAAAGGTGGAAAGAGAACTACGGAGTGATACTGTCAGAGAAAGCAAGAGAGGCCATTTTTAAGTTCAGCTGCAAAGTCACAGAGGAAGAATGAACTGGGTAACTGAGGAAGCCGTTAGTGATTTTGCCAGCATTTCCAGTAAAATGGTGGCAACCTAAACCAGGTTTTTGAGAAATCACACAAAGGTATTATAAAGATGCAAAGTAGATAGCTTTTTAGAACAATGTTTGTCAGTGAATATAGTGGGAGATTTTTTTTCTTGAGGAGGGGGCCAGAGTTAAGGCAACTATTCTGATTTTTGTTGGGGGGATTAGTTAGAGGTGAAAACAAAGGAGAACTTGAGCACTTTTCAAGTAGAGGGTAAAAAGGCAAATGAGGTCTTTTACAATGACTGTGCTTAAATTGCTTGAGAAAAATCTTGTCATAAATATCAATGTGTCTTGTATATAAATGATAGCCTAACTTTTATTGTATGATACAATGCTAGTTTATTTTTCTGTGCATTATCGTGGTACATGGATCCCACTTAATGCAGTTTATTTAGAAGAAAGGTTGACTTTAACAACATTATATACACTCTGTCCTCTAAAGGTCATTTGAATGTAGATACATATTTACTCATGGGGAGCTATATGGGCTATGTTAGTAGTTTCCAACTGACAGTATGCTGTAAACCTAACTAGTTGCTGTTATTTCTATCCAGTGTCTTAAAATTCTACATTGTTTTTCAGTCAGCATATTTCTTAATTTGTTCTGAACATATTATTTAGTTTCTTTTATGTCTGATGAAGAATATATTAGGAAGAAAGACAGGTTATATCATCCTTATTTTACAGAATAGAAACCTGGAGGGAGATATTCAGCTTACAAACACTGATAGAATAAAAAAGGCCTCCTGTGTCTTGGAGACCCACTAGGCGTAGGAAGAAACTGTTCTAATTGTACTGTGTAACAGACTATCTGTATCGATAGGTGGTTTCTCTGCAACTAAAGAAAAAAAAAGAAAACTGTCAATCTATTGCTTAAAAGAAAATGAAAATCCAAGGCAATACTTTGATCCTTGCCTTAGAGACTGGCTCATGAAAAACATAAAGAAAACTCTCATGGTAGCCTGGGAATAGATGTTAAGTACTTTTTTTCTTACATAAGTAAAAAACTTAGAACCCTGTTTCCTTGGACGTGCTTATTAATGGACAACTATGAGGAAGTTGGACTCCTTATGAGTAATGAGATAGAAAGTAGGCTGTGCGAAAGCACCAGAGATGTGACATCACAGTGTTCAAGGCACCGTAACGTCCTGCCTAGGACTGTGAGCTGTCAGTCATTCATTCTCCCCTGGCCATCTGCTCACAAGCTGCAAGTTTCCAATGCTGCTGAATGTGGCCATCTTGGATGACTGCCGCTCACTCCCTCCTAAGCCTGACCTTGGGAGAGAAAGCTCTGGAAATTGGGCCATAGAGGTGAAAATTCTGTAGCATCAGTGAAAAAAAATTAAACTTTTGTCTTAGAAAATTTGGACACTTGTGTCTTGTTAAGACCTCGGCAACTCTTTGGACATTTAGGGGACTCATTTCACTCTACTGGCTGTTGACATGTGTTTTCTTAAAAGAGAAAGATTTGGTTACAAACAAAATCTTGTTTGGAAGTCCAGTTGATGAGTGGCGTTTTATTTATAATGCATTTATTTTGCAGTTTTAAATCTATAGTAATGTGTGCATATGACTTACCATAATGTCAGTCTTCAAAATGCTTTTTTCATTGAGATAGAATTTTACATACAATAAAAATCACTCTTTCGTGCATGAGTTTTGACAAGGCATGCAGTCACATAACCAAACCACAATCAAAGCATAGAATATTCTCATTACCATAGAAAATGCCCCTATGTCCTTTGGAAGATAGCTTCTCTTTTGAACTCAGAACCCTGTCCCCACTGCTGATACTTTTTCTGCTCTTACAGCTTGACTTTCCCAGAATGTCAAATAAATGGAATCGTACAGTTGGTAGCCTTTTGAGTCCAGCTTCTAGCACTTAACCTAATACATTTGAGATTTATCTATGTTTTTGCATCTTCCAGTGGTCCATTCCTTTTGTTTCTCGTTAGAATTCCTCTTTGTGCAAGTGCCACAGTTTGTTGACCCTTCAGCAGCTGAAGAACATTTGAGTGGCTTTTGATTTGAGGTAATGCATTAGTCTGCGTTCTCCACAGAAATGGAACTAATAGAGTTTATATATATATATATATATATGAGAGAGAGAGAGATTGTAAGAAATTGGCTTACACAGTCAGGAAGCCTGTTAAGTCTCAAGATCTGTAGGGTGAGCTGGCAGTCTTGAGACCCAGAGAGACCAAATGCTGATATTTCAGACCTCAGGCAAGAAAATTAGCTGATGCCTTACTTTAAAGTTATTTAGGCTGGAGAAATTTTTTCTTAATAATATCAGCTTTGTATTCATTCAAGTTTTTAACTGATTGGATAAAAGAGAAGTCACTCAGTCTTGCTACCCTATGGACTGTAGGGATTTTCCAGGCAAGAGTACTGGATTGGATAAAACCTACCTGCATTAAGGAGAGCAGATTACTCAAGCTACTGATTCAGTTGTTAATCTCATCTCAAAACACCCTCACAGAGGCACCTAGAATAATATTTGGCCAAATATCTGATCACCCCATGGCCTAGTAAAATTAACCATCACAGGCAATTAAACATAAAGCTGTTAAAATATTTGCATATGGATTTTCATGTTAACATACATTTTTATTTCACTTGGGCAAATAGCAGTGAGATTATTGGGTGATACGGAAAGTGTGTATCTAACTTTCTAAGAAACAAACTGTTTTCCAAAGTAGCTATACCATTTCACATTCCTGTTTGCAAACTGAGAGTTCCGGTTGCTCCACGTGTGCCCCATTACTTGGTGTTATCAGATGGGCCAGTTTACCTCTCACTCTCTCTCTTCCTCCCTCCCTTCTAGTAAGTATGCAGTGGTGTCTCACTGTGGTTTAATATGTATTTCCCTAATGACTAACATACTGGACATCTTTTTATGTGTTTGTATATCATCCATGTATCATCTTCATGGACTGTCCCTCATATGTTTTACCCATTTTGGGAGGGGAGGGTATTTTCTTATTTTCATTTTAGTGGAGTTCTGTGTTCTGGGTACAAATCTTTTGTCAAGATACATATTTTACAGCTATTTTCTGCAAAAATTTGAGCACAAATTTATATTTAGGGATTTTCAATGTCAACTCTTTTATTAGCCACAGCACCCAATTACTTTCTATGTTTTATTTTACTAACAAAATCTCAAAAACCACATTTTACAAAATATATAGTTAAAAATGGAAACAGTTTTTGGAAAAAATTCCCTTACTATCCTAGGGTTGTATTCAATTAAAATAATCCCTAAGATTGAAACATGAATTGTAGGAAATTTTTACTTTACAATTGAACCAGTTAACAATTAAGAACTGTTGGAATTAGTTTTAATCATAAACATCACTCTGTCAGAAAGCCCCAAGTATAAAATTAAATGCTAAAATCATCTGTTACTCTGCCCATTCATGTGCTTGTCATTGAACAATGGACTATTTTGCCAAAATAGGGTCTTACACAGAGCAGATTAGCCTGAGCCTTGGCAATGCACAGTGGAATATGATGCATGTGTGCCGTAGAGTATACTTACATGTGTATGTATGTGTGTGCTTAGTCGTGTCCGACTCTTTGCAACCTCATGGACTGTAGCCCACCAGCTCCTCTGTCCATGGGATTCTCTAGGCAGAAATACTGGAGTGGGTAGCCATTTGCTTCTTGTATGTGTACAAACCTGAATTTAAAACAAGGAAGGGAAGAAGAAAGGAAAGGAGAGAGATCAGTACAAAGTTATTACTTTCCTGATCTGTGAAACATTTTCAGATCATCTGAATAGATTCAGAAAGATGTCAGAGAAAACTTTGTATTTCAAAGGCTCTAAAAAACAAGCAAACCAAAAAACTAAATACTTCAGTACTTAGTGTGCTGGTGGTATCCACATATGTAGGTTTTGGTGTAACTGTATGTAATTTTAAAATCCATTGTTTTTAAGGTTATTTAAAAATATCCTTTTAAAATTAAAAGAACAACTGTTTGCACAACTGCTGAAATACCTCCATGGATCCCTAGAAACCTGGTTGGTAAGCTGCTGATCTTTTTCTGACCTGTTACAAATGAAGAAGATGTCCAGAGATAAGCAAATTTAAGGTCATACAACAGTCTTATGCTGAACTAAATCCAGTCATTCTGATTACTATTTTAGTAGATCCCCCCCCCCCCCATTAACTTGATCTGTCCTTTCCAATTGGAGCAGAAAATATTTCTCCTTGGGTCCATTACTTAGAGAAATGAAGATTATACCCAATTTTGTGAGCCCTTTTCTGGCATCTCAACTTATGTCTTGTATAATGAGTGCATCTCTTGGCTGGGGTGAGCAATATTTGGAAATTTAAGCCATTTCCCTTCCTAGCTTCCTCCAAAGGAGGCGTCCTAGGCCAGAGCCCAGATCTTAATGAAAAACACATAAACCATCTTGTTTGTTTTCCCTGTCTATTAGTCTATAATTTAAAACCCATTCAATGGCAGATTTATCAAGTGACTAATCCCCGGGAAGAGTAGTAGAAGTGGCCAGGAGAAGGTGATTGTGGCCTAGGCACACATCATCGGTCATTTGTTCAAATATTAAGGTGGGAAGCCAAATACCTCCTTACTTACTCATGAAAATACATTCAGGGAGTGGGCCCTGAAGTGACTCTTTACTGGATAATAAAAGCAACACAAAGAACCGGGGATATCTTTGCCAGACAAACTGGCCTGGTCATTGGTTTTCTTCAGTTATCAATGAAAACGTCATGTTTGAATAAGTGTGTAAAATCCACACCAGGTCAGCTTTCCTGAAAATTAAAAACAACCCAAATGAATACCTTTTCTCAGTTGGAATTTAAGCCTCTCAAAGTCTGACTTGTTTCTATATATATATATACATTTGCAAGATTGAGTGCATTGTAGATGCTCATTAAATCTAGATTGAAACTTAGACGGTAGAGAGACCAGAGTCTCATCTCATTTGCTATAGTGAAGACTTGTTCAGTGTCTCTCTGGTTCATGCAACATCACTTTGAAAAGTAAGCCTACAAATAGGAAATTTATTTCAACCTCTCCCCTGAACTACTTCTCTCTAGCAGAAAGCTTTCTATTACATGGGTAAAAAATGTGAGACTATTTTTCTAATAAGTAATCTTACAGTCTTAGGCATAAATTTCACTTCTAATGCCAGAAAGAACTCAGCAGCTAGCCACCTCTTACTTGCTCCTGCTTGGTAATGCTATTTAAATGACATTTTTTAAGTTTCACCCTCCTTTTCAATTAAAACAAGAAAAAGACAAAGTTGAGTATATGTGAAGCAAACCTCATTGAGGAACCTACTTCACAGTTACTTACCAAATGATGCTAGTGGACAAATGGTCTCTGGCCATAGGGTAACAACTCCTCATAGACAGTAAGTGAATTGAGAAAGAAACAGTAATGTGATTGCTGTGATTACTTGAAGAACCTCAATTTGTCACAGTATTAAGGACCAGGGTTTAGCATCTGTTGCTTCTAAATGCATATGTATTCTGGAATGTGTCATACATACCTTATTGAGCTACATGTAGCTTCATTAGTGAAGTGAAGTGAAGTCGCTCAGACGTGTCCGACTCTTTGCGACCCCATAAACTGTAGCCTACCAGGCTCCTCTGTCCATGGGATTTTCCAGGCAACAGTACTGGAGTTGGGTGCCATTGCCTTTTCCAAGGGATCTTCCCAACCCAGGGCTCGAATCTGGGCCTCCCACATTGTAGACAGACGCTTTACTGTCTGAGCCACCAGGGAAGTGACAATAATACAACATAAAACTCCCAAGTCCTCTTTCCTAGTAGAGAAGAAATTAGTATGTTCGTTCTTTGCCTAAAAATATGCAGTCTTAGATTTGCTTATTAGATTTCAAATTATTTTTTAGAGGAAAAAAACCTTGAAAGTCATTTCCATGGATGTTCCGAGGTATACCTGTTTTGTGACTTACACTAATTTAGTGATATTAATAACTTAGGAAGAAAACATTATTAGAATCCCCCGTGAGTCATGACTTTATTTCTTCTGTTTCACAAGAACACTCTAGCCATGGTGAGGTTTTATCTTGTTTCCCAGGTAGGAACTTGAGTACAGATTTCAAAGATTTATCTCTTTGACTTCCTATTTCCTTGGATGACTATCCATAATTTTACTTGCTTATTTTCAGAGTATATTTCAGAATCCTGTCTGGAATANTACAAATGAAGAAGATGTCCAGAGATAAGCAAATTTAAGGTCATACAACAGTCTTATGCTGAACTAAATCCAGTCATTCTGATTACTATTTTAGTAGATCCCCCCCCCCCCCATTAACTTGATCTGTCCTTTCCAATTGGAGCAGAAAATATTTCTCCTTGGGTCCATTACTTAGAGAAATGAAGATTATACCCAATTTTGTGAGCCCTTTTCTGGCATCTCAACTTATGTCTTGTATAATGAGTGCATCTCTTGGCTGGGGTGAGCAATATTTGGAAATTTAAGCCATTTCCCTTCCTAGCTTCCTCCAAAGGAGGCGTCCTAGGCCAGAGCCCAGATCTTAATGAAAAACACATAAACCATCTTGTTTGTTTTCCCTGTCTATTAGTCTATAATTTAAAACCCATTCAATGGCAGATTTATCAAGTGACTAATCCCCGGGAAGAGTAGTAGAAGTGGCCAGGAGAAGGTGATTGTGGCCTAGGCACACATCATCGGTCATTTGTTCAAATATTAAGGTGGGAAGCCAAATACCTCCTTACTTACTCATGAAAATACATTCAGGGAGTGGGCCCTGAAGTGACTCTTTACTGGATAATAAAAGCAACACAAAGAACCGGGGATATCTTTGCCAGACAAACTGGCCTGGTCATTGGTTTTCTTCAGTTATCAATGAAAACGTCATGTTTGAATAAGTGTGTAAAATCCACACCAGGTCAGCTTTCCTGAAAATTAAAAACAACCCAAATGAATACCTTTTCTCAGTTGGAATTTAAGCCTCTCAAAGTCTGACTTGTTTCTATATATATATATACATTTGCAAGATTGAGTGCATTGTAGATGCTCATTAAATCTAGATTGAAACTTAGACGGTAGAGAGACCAGAGTCTCATCTCATTTGCTATAGTGAAGACTTGTTCAGTGTCTCTCTGGTTCATGCAACATCACTTTGAAAAGTAAGCCTACAAATAGGAAATTTATTTCAACCTCTCCCCTGAACTACTTCTCTCTAGCAGAAAGCTTTCTATTACATGGGTAAAAAATGTGAGACTATTTTTCTAATAAGTAATCTTACAGTCTTAGGCATAAATTTCACTTCTAATGCCAGAAAGAACTCAGCAGCTAGCCACCTCTTACTTGCTCCTGCTTGGTAATGCTATTTAAATGACATTTTTTAAGTTTCACCCTCCTTTTCAATTAAAACAAGAAAAAGACAAAGTTGAGTATATGTGAAGCAAACCTCATTGAGGAACCTACTTCACAGTTACTTACCAAATGATGCTAGTGGACAAATGGTCTCTGGCCATAGGGTAACAACTCCTCATAGACAGTAAGTGAATTGAGAAAGAAACAGTAATGTGATTGCTGTGATTACTTGAAGAACCTCAATTTGTCACAGTATTAAGGACCAGGGTTTAGCATCTGTTGCTTCTAAATGCATATGTATTCTGGAATGTGTCATACATACCTTATTGAGCTACATGTAGCTTCATTAGTGAAGTGAAGTGAAGTCGCTCAGACGTGTCCGACTCTTTGCGACCCCATAAACTGTAGCCTACCAGGCTCCTCTGTCCATGGGATTTTCCAGGCAACAGTACTGGAGTTGGGTGCCATTGCCTTTTCCAAGGGATCTTCCCAACCCAGGGCTCGAATCTGGGCCTCCCACATTGTAGACAGACGCTTTACTGTCTGAGCCACCAGGGAAGTGACAATAATACAACATAAAACTCCCAAGTCCTCTTTCCTAGTAGAGAAGAAATTAGTATGTTCGTTCTTTGCCTAAAAATATGCAGTCTTAGATTTGCTTATTAGATTTCAAATTATTTTTTAGAGGAAAAAAACCTTGAAAGTCATTTCCATGGATGTTCCGAGGTATACCTGTTTTGTGACTTACACTAATTTAGTGATATTAATAACTTAGGAAGAAAACATTATTAGAATCCCCCGTGAGTCATGACTTTATTTCTTCTGTTTCACAAGAACACTCTAGCCATGGTGAGGTTTTATCTTGTTTCCCAGGTAGGAACTTGAGTACAGATTTCAAAGATTTATCTCTTTGACTTCCTATTTCCTTGGATGACTATCCATAATTTTACTTGCTTATTTTCAGAGTATATTTCAGAATCCTGTCTGGAATAGCTATCACATTTCAGAAGTAATGCCCAACTTTATCTGAACTGCAGGCTGAACCACTGGTATGATTTCAGAGCCACAATGAGTCTGCTTGCCCGCCCATGTTGATTTGCATTCATGAGAGCTGGAACTCTTTCTTTGTGTGGCTTAGATGATTCTGTGCTTTACCTCTTTATACAGCTTTCATGAGCAGGACTGTTTGTGTTGTGGAAAGTTGAAGAGAAAGAGATTGGGTGAAGCTGTGGCCTTGGAAATTGCTACTATCTTCGAACTTGCCTGAAGTGATGCAGTTTCATTGTGCTTCTGTAAAGTCCCTTGGAATTGCTTTCCTAACCTGGAAGAATTTAGAATTTCCAAGAGTCCCTGGGAAAAGTTGACTTAGATTGTATAGCAGATAACCTGAATTTTTAATGGCCCCTGGCAGCACCACTGGGAGAGGATGTTCATAACAACAAAATGTTAATGGGTGATTTTTGCGCAGTGCTCGGCACCACCATGATGTCTTTCATCAGTAGGCACTTTTCCAATTCTTTTTGACAGATATATTTGTGGGGGCCAGGCAAGCAAGGTCTCCCTCTGTTGTTTGGGTTTCAGGACAGTGTGTTCCTTTGATGATATCTCTGAGCAGTGGTAATGTAGAGGATATTTTTTAAAAAATGAGAATTTGGTAGGGGAAGGGAGGACCAGTCTCTGGGGAGACTGCAGGAGTTGCCTGGAGCCCAATTCCTAATCAGATTAGGATGACAAATACTGTTGGATTCTGCTGCATAGTTCACTTACTTATGGGAATAACCTTTAAGCTCACTGTGAAGAGAACACTTATCGACCCTAAATATTTTGAATTGTTAAAATTAAGTAGTATCAATATTAATTTTTAGACCCACACTTTAAAAAATCTTCAGTTCAGTTCAGTCGCTCAGTCATGTCTGACTCTTCGCGACCCCATGAATTGCAGCACGCCAGGCCCCCCTGTGCATCACCAACTCCCGGAGTTCACCCAGAGTCATGTCCATCGAGTCGGTGATGCCATCCAGCCATCTCATCCTCTGTCATCCCCTTCCTCTCCTGCCCTCAATCCCTCCAAGCATCAGAGTCTTTTCCAATGAGTCATCTAGAGGTTTTGTTTGAATTTTCTAGGTAATAACAACAATGAAATCTCATAGTTTATGTTGTGCTTGTTTTAGTCACTCAGTCGTGTCCGACTTTTTTGCAACCCAATGGACTGTACCCCACTAGGCTCCTCTGTCCTTGGAATTCTCCAGGCAAGAGTACTGGAGTGGGTTGCCATTTCTTTCTCCAGGGGATCTTCCCAAGCCAGGGATCAAACCCTAGTCTCCCACATTGCAGACAGATTCTTTACTGTCTTAGCCACCAGGGAAGGAAGGGGACCACATGTCTCTCTGTTTTTACATTTTCTTAGGCTTTTGAGTCTAGTTGGTTGGGTAATACAGAGGTACAAGGAAGTCTTAATATTTAAAGCTAAAGAAATAATTCAATTCAATAAGCATTTAAGGATCACTAACTAGCCAAGTTGTGCGCAGTGTTCTGAAAGTTCAAGCATGAATAAAGCATGGTCCCCAACTGCCTGGAGCTTTTAGATTTGCAAAGAAGATAAACCTAAGTGACTGTAATGTGATGTGAACCTAGGAAGTTCTTTGGCAACAGAGTCAAAGGAAAACTTTTGTCAGGAAGAATCAAGAATAGTTGAAACCAGAAGGTTCAGTTGCAATGGAGTGAGTTTTCCTTCAGGGCTTTCACGAGGCTAAAATGGAGAGAAAGGGTGTTTTACAGAGAGGAAGTAGCATGTGCAAAAGCATAAAGATGTGGGAGTTCATGGGATGTTTGAATCTGTACTGGTGCAACATAGGGAAACTATAAAGAAATATCTGCAAAAGTAAGCAGAGGGCAGGTTTTAAAGAGCCATGAGTGTCATGGAGAGAATTTAGGCTTATCTGCTGCATGAAATAACTATTCTCAATATGGGATACATACAATCTCTTTATTGGGATACCTCAGAATTACCAAGGGACTTTTTCAAGTAATACATATTCCTTTAGAGATTTTGCAGTGACCCAAGTTAAAAGTCATTGCCCAAAAAATCCCACCAATATTGTAGTGCCATACTATCTCAGCTGTATTTGGGGCAGAATAAAGATTTAGAACAGTTATTTCTGGTTCCAGGTCTGGCTGCCCAGGAATCTATTGGGGGAGCTTTAAGGACACCTGTATAAGAGCACCATCTCAGATCAATTGAATGATTATCTTTTGTGATGGCCCCATCAGGAATTTTTACAAAGCTCTTGAGATATTTCTCTTTGTTAAATATAAATTTATTTATTTTAATTGGAGATTAATTACTTTACAATATCATATTGGTTTTGCCATACATCAACATGAATCCGCCACAGGTATACACATGTTCCCCATCCTGAACTCCCACTCTGTCCTCCCTCCCCGTAGCATCCCTCTGGGTCGTCCCAGTGCACCAGCCCCAAGCATCCAGTATCATGCATTGAACCTGGACTGGCAATTCATTTCATATATAATATTATACATGCCATTCTCCCAAATCATCCCACCCTCTCTAGATATTTCTAATGGGTAGCAGCCTGAGAACCATTACCTTAAACAGATAAAAAGTATCAATCAAGGAAAAGGGTGATTGGAAGTGTTTTAATTGGTATTGCCCTCTTAAAGATTGTGAATTTGCATCTTGCTTAGAAGAAAATGGATATAGACTAATAGACTATGGCAGGTGGGAAGAGAATGTGATTGAAAATGAAAGTAATAGAAGCAATCAAGTTAAAAATAATGGAAGATAGATAAAAATTCAGGTGCAATTTGGAGATAAAACTTAGGGTAGATTGGGAAGGTGTCAAAACTTAGACCTGCTTTTGGATCTGCCATCTGCAGTGGAACCGCCGCCAAGATGCAGATTTTCGTGAAGACCCTGACGGGGAAGACCATTACTCTTGAGGTCGAGCCCTCGGATACAATAGAAAATGTAAAGGCCAAGAAACAGGATAAGGAAGGAATTCCTCCTGACCAGCAAAGACTGATCTTTGCTGGCAAGCAACTGGAAGATGGACGTACTTTGTCTGACTACAACATTCAAAAGGAGTCCACTCTTCATCTAGTGTTGAGACTTCGTGGTGGCACCAAAAAAAGGAAGAAGTCTTACACCACTCCCAAGAAGAACAAGCATAAGAGAAAGAAGGTTAAATTGGCTGCTCTGAAATACTATAAGGTGGATGAGAATGGCAAAATCAGTCGCCTTCGCCGGGAGTGTCCCTCAGATGAATGTGGTGCTGGAGTTTTTATGGCCAGTCACTTTGACAGACATTACTGTGGCAAATGTTGTCTGACCTATTGTTTCAACAAACCACAAGACAAGTAATTGTATATTGGTTAATAAACATATGAGCTAACATTTAAAACAAAACAAAACAAAACAAAACAACTTAGACCTGCCTCCTTTCAAATGATGTTAGGGTAAATGCGGAAAAACAACAGACTTTTAGCAGAGAAGGTTGGGGAAAGGGAAACTTGTAATGCTTCCTGTGTCCTAAGAACATTTATTTAAAAATGTTTGGAAGGTTTGCAGTCATTTCGTCTACTGTGTACAAACAACATGTTCCGTGCAAAAGTAAAGGAGACTAAAAGGAGAGTTGGTAGGGTTTAAAAGCGTCATGTTCCTTTGATCCATCCTTATCTGTAATTTTGACTGTGAGGGTCTGGACTTGACATTTCATAAAGATTTCCAGGGTCATGCCTGGGAGTACA
Organism: Neotragus pygmaeus; assembly: GCA_006410875.1. Taxonomy (NCBI): domain Eukaryota; kingdom Metazoa; phylum Chordata; class Mammalia; order Artiodactyla; family Bovidae; genus Neotragus; species Neotragus pygmaeus. The sequence goes on along the minus strand of SJYV01053462.1, from coordinate 238,551 downwards.
TGATTATTCAACAGAAAATTGTACTCTGTGTATTTGATTCATCAAATCATTAACAGTCCTTCTAGCTATGGCTCTAGATAAAGGAAGGAAAACAGTATATGATTTCCAGGTAGAAAGTAAAAGTGGCACAAAAAGTAGAGTGAATAAGTGTTAAAAGATGCTTTTCCTGAAGGCTTGATTTACGATATGCACAGATATGAGATGCCTATTTGTAATAGTGCTTGCGTGCTCACTCGTGCCCAACTCTTCATGACCTCATACTATAGTCTGCCAGGCTCCTTCATCTATAGAGTTTTCTAAGTAAGAATACCAAGTGGATTGCCATTTCCTGCTCCAAGGATCTTCCTGACCCAGGGATCGAACCCTCATCTTTTGTATCTCCTGCATTGGCAGGCACCACCTGGAAAGCCCCATTTGTAATAGAGCCAATAACAATTTGAAATAATTGATAGGATATGTATTATTATGTATAGGATATGTGTTACTGAATGCAAGTTTGTGTGCCCAGCACACAGTGAGGCCAGACATATTTAGATCAAAAGTTTAATGCCGGACCATGCAAGGAGACAGGCAGCTCATGCCCCCAAAGCCCCAGATTCTCCAAAGGGTTTCAGCAAAGCACTTTTATAGGCAAGGTGAGGGAGGGGCATGATCAGTTGTTGCAAACTTACTGGTGTCAGAATCCTTTGTTCTTGCCTCTGTCCATGTAGATTAGGTGAGAATGTTCCTGTAAACCTCCAACAAGACAAATGCTATTCTTTGTTACTGCAAGTTTTTTTCTGTTTTATGACTGGTCTCTTAAAGGTCAGATCTCTGAGAATAAGCTGTCCTATATATTTCAGACTATAGACAACATTCTTTTATAAAAGGTACAGAGCCAGCATGACTAAGCACAGGCGACAAAGCACGCAGGTTAAAGCAAAAGGAACAGATCTAATATGGAGTCAGGTTTGTTCTTCCCTATTACATATGGAGGGGCTTCCCTGGTGGCTCAGTGGTAAAGAATCCACCTGCTACTGCAGGAGACATGAGTTTGATCCCTGGGTTGGGAAGATCCCTGGAGGAGTAAAAGGCAACTCACTCCAGTATTCTTGCCTGGGAAATCTCATGGATAGAGGAGCTACAGTCCATGGGATAGCAAAGAGTAGGACACAACTAAATAACAATTACATGTGGACAGATAGAGAATGAATGAGGTCCTTATTACTTTAATCACTGTGAATTACTATGTCATGTTGAGCTTCTGCACACGAAATTGAAATGATCAAGTTGTGAAACAGGGAAGAGCAAAGGTAACTGGTTTCTTTATTTGGGCTATTGGGCATATTGATATGGAGTACATAGAAATTTAATGGTTCTTATTTGGTTATTCTGTATGTTAGTAAGTACAGTTTGTGAGGAAGCCACCACGGAATCTGTGTTTGGTAATCTGTCCAAGTCATGGAGTTTCAGTAACATAAAGAAGCATGGATAAGAAAACAGATAAAGCAAGAACTGTGTGTTTTCTTAACAACAACAAAAAAAAACTCTGAAGAAAAAGAGGGAGGATGAGAAAAGAAAGAGCAACAGCTACAAGGGATTAAAGAAGGATTTTTGTATCTTTATTTTTTGCTTTAGAAGGATAGAGCGTGGTGCTGGAAAACATGCTGAAAGCAAGGTGACGTGGCCACTGGCCTCTGTGATCTGTCAGGCAGCAAAGACACAAAATAATACTAGTGTATTGTTACTACCATAAGTGGTAATACCATTGGTAGCAATACCATTAATACTACCATTGTAGCAAACTTCTATATTTCCTCTGGTGTTCCAGACAATCCCCTCTGGTTTTACATATATTAACTCAAGTACTTCTCATAACCTTGTGAGGTTCTGTCATTACCCCCTTTTTCTGTATGAGAAAACTGATAACACAGAGAGGTTAAGGAGCTTAACCAATTTGTGCTCGACCTACTACACTAAACAGATGGATTACAGAGCCATCAAAATGGTCTGTATAAATGTGTTCACCAGATTCAGCCAACTTAAAAGATCATTGGTTGAGAGGCGGGAAATGGGAGAGGTAGGGACCTTTGTGTAGATGTCATCCAGTTGTGTGAGAGATCCTTTTGGAGCATGTCTTTGTAACTCTTTCATATTATTAAGGAGATGAAGATTGTGTAAAATTATTGGCTCATCAACATTATCTGACTGTTGGGGTTTCCCTGGTGGTCTGGTGGCTAAGACTCTGCTCTTTCATTGACCAGGGTTCAACCCTTGGTCAGGAAACTGGATTCCACATACCACAGCTAAGAGTTCCTGTGCTACAACTAAAGATCCTACATGCTACAGCTAAGACCTGGTGCAGCCAAATAAATAATAAGTGAATACTATCTGACTGTTCACCTTCTTAGGTGAACAAGTTAGTCAGGAACAACATTCAACATTTAGTTTGCGATGGCAGAACTAAAATAGGCACTAAAACGAAATTTAAATATTGGTGATAATTTAGGATGGTAATCAGGGCTGAAATATGGGTGAAGGCAGGCGGGAGAGGGAGATGGAGATGGGTAGGATGTCCAAACAAAGATGGTCTTGATCACATAGTTGAATTAAGCTTGACGTTCCTTTCAGATAGTAGAACTCACGAAAGATGGGATGGACTTTTGTATTTGCAGGACATTGTTCATCCTGACTGCGGAGGCTTTCCTGGTTCTATGCCTGTGACTCCACAAAGACGGCATTGTTTGGAAATTTTTAAGAATGATTAGAAATCTATTCGTCTCTTCCTCTAATATTATCCTTAGCAACAGTAACACTTCCTCAGAACTGATGTTCCAAACAATGCCACCTTTTCCTGGATCATGACCTTGACAGACTAGGCCATTGAAAATGTTTCTGCACCTTTTAAATGTAAGATATACCTGTACTTATCCTTTGGTGTTCTAGATATTTGTGGACTGAAAGTACAGTGAAGAACGTCTTATAAGCCATAACGAAGGCTCTTGGGACAGTGACTGAATATAACCATTACAGTGCTTTTTATGCATCCATCTCATCAGTACCGTGTATTTGCTGTTCTAGCTGCTGGGGTACAGAAATAAAGGCACAGATACTGCCCCTGATTTCTTCTTGTGGAGTTTGCAGTCTGATGTGGAAGAAAGAAGTTAAATAGGTTCACCAGAAATATTTAATTACTATTAAATTGAATTTTAGAAACACCAATAAACTTGTAAATGATTGCCTCCCAGTTAACTGTAAAAGGCTAAATAATTTTGAATGCTGGGAAATGGACTAGTTAAGAACCAAGAGTATACCAGTTTGTGCTGGTAAGTGAAAAGGAATGGATTCAAGGCATTGACATAACTGAAAAGATAAGCATTAAAAAGGTACCCTATAAAATACTTTTAAAATATAGAGTATATTGATAACAGATCTTAATAGGTTCATTTTCTTTACACTTAAATTGTTTTTTTTTTATTAGTATATTATGAATGATTATAAACAGACACAAATACTAGTCATGGGCAGCTTTGATATGGAAACTTAAAAAAAAAAAAAAGCACATGTATCATAACTTCCTCCTGAGTTTTTTCTTTCTGCTGTGTGGTTTTGGAAACTCCAGAGGGGAGACATTCTATGGATGACAGTGAAAGTATCAGCTCCTAGCCAAAAGGATCTCCAGAGCTTTTTTTGTTCTTTTTCTCAAACCAAAAGTAATGAAAGGTATATTCAATCATGTTCAAATCTTTATTAAAAGTTTTCTTTTGCATTTGATATTAAAACCAGTAGAAGTTCTTAGATGACTATTTTACTTTTATCCTTAATCCATGGTTATTGTTGCCCATGAGCTCAGATTGGATGAAATTATGTTTTTACTCCAGCTATTTAAATCCTAGGAAAATTAATAAGGTGAAATTTACACCCTGTAGGATTCTCAGAATGACTCTTGTCTTTCCATGTCTGTGCGGCCTTATGCTTTGGTGGTATGGGGATACTATTGAATATTTTATTTCTGATCATTGATTTTTTATAGTTTTTTTGCTTCCTTTCCCATTGATATCTCTACAGGCTCAGTTCGAACTTCAAGCCTTTCACATCCGGGGTGAGCATGCAGTGATAACAGCAAGACTAGAAGAAACCATTGAGAATCTCAAACACGAGATAGAACACCGATGGCAAGGAGGATGCGAAGAGATGAGAGATGTATGTGTCTCCACGGATGATGACTACCCTCCAAAGACTTTCAGAAATGTGTGCATCCAGACAGACAGACAGACTTTCCTCAAACCCTGCGAAGGCGAAGGCAAGACAACCAGAAGTAACCAAATAATACCTAAAAAGCTGAACATCTCCTCTTTAAGCCAACTCTCTCCCCCAAATGACAACAAAGACACCTGTGTACCACCTGCAGAAGGCAGCTCACCGAATCAGCAGAAAGCAGCCCCTTCCCCTCCCCCTCCTCCTCCTGCCCCACCACTGCCAGCAGCCATCCCTCCCCCGCCTCCCCTCCAACCCGGACTTGGA